>JAVQJX010099024.1:0-18509 GCA_036025115.1 Ambassis agassizii | reverse complement strand
TATATATGTATATATATATATATATATAATAGTGACAGTTTTGTATTGATTTAAGTCAGACTGCAGATCTCATCCTGACTTCTTTTGTCGTCCTCTCATGCAGAGTGGATTCCCTCCTTGTGGTTGGAAACCTTTGATGAGCTCCTGAATGAGGACAATGAGCTGGATTACGGAGACCAGTGGACTCTCAACTTTAACTACAACCAGACAACAACAGTCACCAAAGAGGAAAGGAAGAGAGGCTGGAAGATCTACAGTCACTGTGCCTTTGGAAAGTACGTATCAGTGTATAAAAACACAGAGATTGGCAGATCATGTGATGACAGAGTGGTGCTGTTAAGTACTTTCCTAAGATACTTACACTCTATTTCTGGATATCCTGTAGAATATAACGGAAATTATGCAATAAAATAAGGAACCTGATTAGCTGAAATGCTGGACTTTGTTATATTTCCATTGATCTGACTGACAGTATGTGTGTTCTCATTTCTCCACAGTTTTTGCTGTGACTCCTGTGGTAACACCTGGCGTTCTGCCCGAGTGGTGGTGTTGTTCCGTTACCGGCTCCGGAGCGACCGAGGGTCTGTGATCATGCGCCCTTTTGGTCAGTGCTGTCGTGGTTGCCAAGATGATGTGTTTTATCGTCCAGGTTTCACAGAGAAAGAGGTGGAACAAGCTTTGCTCAGGCTGTTTGTCAGAATCCGGAAGAATTGCTACGGGGATAATGATGATGATGATGATGATGATGATGGTGGGTCACCAAGCTGCTCTACCAAGCGGACCAAACCCCATGAGAGGGAGCTGTGTGAGGCCTGCAAGATGGGCATATGCTGTCAGGATGATGATGATGATGATGATGATGATGATGAGTAGACCCCGTGAGAGACTGATAGTTGTTCTTTAAGGAAGTACTTTTTTAGTTTGCACATGACTTTTTTCTTAATATTTGAAAGTTTACAAATTATGTATTTTTTAAAGAAATCATGTTTTTTCTTTTTGTTTATGCTAATTGATGTTGCCACAAGAGGGTTCCTGGTTTGATTCAAGTGTGACTTGACTTTGTCTCATTGTTATGTTAGCCCTGCTAATAGAGAGACTGCTGACCTTTCCAGTTTTGGTTTTAGTCACTATAGATGTTTAGTTAGTTTCTTGTTATTTTGGAGGCAACACCCAAAACAGATAGCAGGAGTCACACTGAACAATGGTGCTGATTTTCTAGTCAGTCTGGTATTTCATAAAGAGACAGAAACAGCTGAAGCAGACTGAAGACACATGCCAAATATAGCAACTTTTCCAAGAAGCTTGGAACAACAAATCTGAGAAGAGCTGTGCATAATATCATTGAGGAGAGCTTGCTTAAAACAAAGAGTTGTCGCACAAAATATTACTTTCTTACATGTACTTTATGTTATCTGCATTGTATAAACAGACTTATGTTGAGATATGCTTACTTCAAATTTGTAAAATAAAAATAATTTTATCTGTTGCTCTCGGTTAATAAAAAAATGTCCAAAGATTTTTTTTTATTTATTTATTTTTTTTAATCTTTTCTAACCAAAGCCAACCAGCGACTCCAAACAGCTGACCAATCAGGTGAGACCCTCTGTGTGGCAGACGTTCCGGAGCATGCGCGTTGCGCTTTCCTCTCCGGTAGCAACAACAACACAGACTGAGGCGGAGCAGTCGGTCTCGCCCCTCCGCCTGTCAGTAGCATCAGCATCGTCCCGCCGGGTCCGCTGGCAGAGAGGATGGTCCAGAGGAACAGCAGCCGGGGATGTGAATGACAGTCACAAGATAATGAAGTTTAGTCTAGAGACGCAGTGAGACGAGAGCTTTGACGCTGCCCCGCTTCAGGTCGTTGCGGCTAACGCGCTAACCTGAGAGGGAGACACGGCTCGCTAGCTTCGGCATAAAGGTAGGCTGTGCTTTAAACAAACATTAAACATGAAACATTAAACCAAACATTATAGCTTTTTATTTTTGGGTAGCCTACACTTGAACACTGTCCTCTCAGTTCGGTTTATTAGCTAATTCACAGCGACTGTCGGTGGAACAAAGGAGCTTTAAGTAACGGTCGGCCGCGTGGACACAAACCTGCACAGAGAGAGAAGTCTGTTTGTTTTGTGCTCCACTTCATGCTGACACACTTCAGGGGAAACCACACGAGGTCTGACCTGGATGTTTAGCTCATACACGGTGACCCAGCTAATTTTCTATTAAGTCTCTTTTGACGAGCAGACTTTGTCCAGAAGCAGTTTGTACAGTGTTAGCAGTGATTTGTATCAGCTGACAGGAGCTTTTGATAGCTGCAGGTTCACTTGAGTGGATGCTGGACTTAAATACACGGTTATAGTGATAATAATAACAGAGTGGTAACTTTAGATTGGAGCTGACAGGCTGGACTACATTAGTTATTAGCATATTACAGACTAATGTTTACAGTTTACATTAGGTGTGCTGCTAATAGATTACTGCACTTATTAATAGTTAGATTAGTCTCAACTACAGCTCAGGGGAATTTATTGTGTTATTTTGTGACACAACTTGTTATTAAGCCGTTGTGTGTCTCTAAAAAAAGGGTGAAACTATTGATTGAGGACATTAAACTAGATCATGTGACAGAAACTATGACCACCACATGTTGTGTTTAAAACCGTGTGTTGTTTTCTACTGCTGACTTGGTTTTTGAGAAATAAGATTAGTAAGTCCTGACTTCTTGTCAGCAGGAATCATTAGACAGGATCCATGTGTTTAGGATTCTTGAGCTCTTGAGTCATTATGTTTCCTAAAATGGGCAGAGCCACGTGTTCCTGGGTGCCTGTTCTGTGACGCCCTGTGGTAATTTGATAATGTTGATTTTGGCTGGATTTATAAAGTTTCAGGATGAGTGTCTAGTTAACAAGCACTGAAACACTTCCCGTGGCTCGACTCCAACCTTACACCACATTCAGATTTCATAATGGTGGATGACTGAAGTGTAACTGGAATTCCCTGGAATTCCAAAGTTCCTCCATGTCCAGACTTCCTGTCCTTATTTAGTATGAGAGACAGAGGAAGAGACTGGCGGAGAGGTGAAGTGAACTGGAAGTAAACCAGTGTGCACAAAACAGAGAGCCAAGCAGACAGACTGACCTATTAACTATAGTGAACCCCCCCCCCCCCTTTCACCACCACCTCCAGCCTGCCTCCAGATATATACAAACACACACAAAGTCCACTCTGCTGCGCGCATCACAAGAGCTGAACTCACAAAAATGCTGGTTATTATTCGACAGTGGTAGCCGCTTCTGTGCGGCCCTTATGTCTCCGTCTGTCAGTGTGTATTTTCCCTGTCTGTCACTGCATAGAAATGGGAGGCTGAAGAGGGGAGGCAGCCTGCCACGTTATTCAAATGTTCCAGAGCCCGGGCAGCCAGCGGCCAACTGTAGCCCGTCTAAAAGAGGCTCTTTGTGAAGGCCAGACAGATGGCCATAGAATGAAGACTGTAATGATACCCTCAACAGCCCAATACACACACAGACACACATGCACTCATTAGACACTCCACTCATTATAGGATGTAATGGTGTGTGTTCTAAAGACAGACTAAACTGTATATGTGTTTGTCAGAAAGAGATGAGTGAACCTGAGGAAGGTAATGAAGCATGACACACTTATAAAGACACTGATTATGTAAAATATGTGACAAGAAAGTATTTGTTTGTCTCCTTTTACACACTCACTTGTGATATTACATTTTTCTTCCCCTTGCCAGTACAAAACATTTAAACTTGGAAATGTTAGGAAGATAATAAAAAAGATTGCAGTGGGGTTATAAGCTGCTCTTATTCTTGTGATTCTTTGGTTTAGAGCCTGAGAGACAAAGTAAAACAGGTTTTGGCCCTGCACATTAGTGCTGCATGGCTTACCACACACTCTCAGACACACTGTCAGCAGCAGGAAAGCACTAAACTCTGTGTAATATATAAAATACAAATTCTTTACAGCCTAACTGGACTGTGTGTGTGTGTGTGGCCAGCTGTGGTAATATTGACCAAGCCTTTCATCAACTGACTAGTAAATCGATGGCTTGGATATCATTAACCTTCACCTCTTGCCTGCCCTCTTTATTATTGCCCCTCTATCTTTCCAGCTTCTTTCTTCTGTTCCTCATTTTTTCCTCTATTTCCGGTAAGATAACATCCTCCTCTGCAGCACATCAGCTGATCGATGGTTGCACCGATTGATTGAGGCTCTCTATCATTGTCTCTCTTTCTGTCGTCATGCACTCAATTCTTTCCTCTCCTCGTGCCCTCCAATCACTGCTTTCTCTCTCTCTCTATACTGTGTTTGCAGGGAAGGAAAACACTGAAACATGTTGCTCTGAGGTGGGACCTGTCGTGCACAGGGGAGGAGGAAGAGGAGGAGGAGGAGAAGGATAGAGGTGTAGGCAACTGCCAAAGTTCCCTTTAGGTGGCCCTTTGCAAATTTGTAGCGATGGGAAACACGGCCACCAAGTTCCGCAAGGCCCTTGTGAGTGGGGATGAAGCCCTAGCCTGGCAGCTGTACGAGGGGAACCCTCAGTTCAGGGACGGCCTGGACCCGAACGCGTCATATGGAGAGCAGTACCAGCACAACACAGCCATGCACTACGTATGTCGCCACGCCATGACACGCCTGCTCAGGTAAAACCCAAGTTTTGTGCTTTGCCGGTATTGAATTAGATGATTGTTTTAATATAGCATGTATCCAGTACAGACACAAAGTCACATTAAAATAACAATTAGCAGTGTGTCAGATGAGGTTTCTGAGAATCACCATTTTCATAACAGCTCTTTAAAGCACACACATATGCTGTCATATTATGTAAGGTGCATTAGCATGAGAAACAGTGCAAATTAAAGGCAATTAGACCCCCAACAGCACCTCAGAAATGACTCTAATGACTCACATCTGTAAGAGTCTTGTAAAAGGAGGACCATTACTGCTCAGCTTGTGAAAACTGGTGTGTAATTTTTTTTCCTGTTGTTCTGGAGGGATTTTGAATAAAAATTGGATTGTCAGGGTTGTCTCACTAAAGTCACACGGGTCAGAACAGACTTCAAAAGTGTTCCTATATCTACTTACTGTATAAGTTATGTCTGTTTCTTCAAACATTCACGGCTGAAAAGTAACCAGTTAATGTTGCACTTCATCAGTTTTTACCCTTAATATTCCTTGTGCATCTCCCTGCCTGATGAAAGCGGAGCATTTCCAGATTCACTCCATGCTTATTGTGCTGTTCAGTGCATGCACTCTTGCTTGAAACAGGTGCACACAGCTCATCTACCATGTCCAGACAGAAACCATAAAACAGAGTCACCAAGTCTAACGCAGCTTAAAAGAAAGGGGTCAAACCAAGAAAACATGGGGAGCAAGACACCAGTGTCTTTTTTCACCTCCTGCAGAGATAATCAGACTGCTGGCCATGACCAAGACAGCTGATTCACTGACTCAATAGCCCTCCTCCTCTTTGCACTCTTCCTCTCACCCTTTCTTTCCATGATTACTGGGAGGAGGGGGGGTCAGAGGAAGCAGTTTGAAAAGGCCAGTCAATTATCTGTGCATCTGCATGTGTGCACACGGGCGTATGTGTTTTGAGATGGGGAAAAACTGTGACTCCACAACTGCTTAATGTGTCTGAGAATATAACACAGTGAATCAATTGGTGTGCTATTTGTGTTCCTTCCTACTAACCTATAATGGGCCAGGGAGGCGTGCTGAACGCAGTGCTCTGCTCCTGATAAGTATCACAGGAAATGCTTCTTTGTTCCAGCAGTTTAGTTGGACAGAGCCAGAGCAGATAGACGACCGAGGAATCTCAGACAAAATAAAGACTCACAGAGGACATGCGTGGGCTGCTTGATGCAGCGTCTGTTCTCCAGATTATTTTTAACATGTATCTGCTGCATGTTTTTTTATGCATGCTCTCTCTCTCTCTTTTTCTACTCATCTCTTGGGGTTGGACTGGCTTGAAATTCCTTGAGTTGTGTGAGCTGGAAAATCACAAGAAGACCCATTACTGGAAAAATGGGTGTAGTTCAGGAAGTGTAACCTCTCCTCCACAACAAGTGTGCAGACAGTCTTAGAAATATGTAAATAACTGACTACTGAATACTCTGACTCATTGGTTACTCATTGTAAACAATTTATGTCAGTTGTTTGAGAGAACAAGGGACATGTATTTGTAATTTATGTAGTCTTCTGCAGCCAACAAACCTGTGACCTCCCCCCAGCCTGTTGTTTCTTGTCGAATATTACAGCCATTCATCCTGAACATGGAGGCTTTGTGTCTGTGTGCAGAGGTGGTGGTGGGGTATTGGGTCGGAGTTGAGTGGGAATAATTAGTGATTATTGCTGTGCGGGTGAATTGGCAGCATGCTGTCATTAGACAGAAGCTGCAGGGGCTTGTGGCTGACAGGATAAGAGGGTCAAAAGTGGAAAGGCAGGGAAGCCATGGAAGAATAGACCAAAAAGAAGCAGCAGGCAGGGAGAGGTTTCGCAACATCCTGTGACATCCTATTATTTCCTCCTTTTTATTGAGTTTGCATTAGAGAGAAAATTGTCATTCATCAAAATACATCTAACAGAGGAAAGAGATGGTGGTGTTTGTGTGAGACAGAGGGTGGAGAAACCGAACATGTGGAGCCAAATAAAGGAGAAAAGCTAATCAGTAAATGGAGGTTTTGACAGACAAACAGCAAAGAGAACTATTTACTAAACAGAACAGCCTGACTCCCAGTGCAGCTGGCACATCCATCACCCACTGTTTATGTGTTTATGTGTATGTGTGTGTGTGTGTGCACCCATCAACCAGCATCTCCATTATCTCAGAGATGTTAAACAGGAATAGTCAATATACTGCCATCTTCCCGTCTCTTTCCTTCTTACCTAATAGCACTTATTTCAGTGTCCATTTCCCTTCCTTATTTGTCATTCGCCCATCTGTTTCTTCCTCTCTCTATGGGAAATGGAGACGTATTTCCCATCGTCTCTATTTTCTCCTTCTGCATCACAAACTGATTTTCGTTCTTGCTTGCTTCTTATAGGTCCTTCCTGTTCAGCAAAGAGGGAAACCCCAACAAGCGCAATGTGCACAATGAGACATGCCTTCATGTGCTGTGCCAAGGCCCACAGATCCTGCTGCTGCCGGAGGGAGCACTGTCACCGCGCCTGGCCCGACCGCAGAGAGACGAGCAGCGCCGAGCGGACTGCCTGCAGGTACAAACACATGCTAATGTAGTTCTTACAGCATTGTATGGACATAGTCTCTTTCACTGACCATTACATACAAACCAAGTTGTTTTCCTCTCTTGTTAGATGACCCTGAGCTGGACCGGGGCCAGGCTGGAGGGAGGCCAGTACGAGAAGGCCAACGTTAACGCCACCGACAACCACCACAGCACCTGCCTGCACTACGCTGCTGCTGCAGGCATGAAGAGCTGTGTGGAGGTGAGAGGAAGCCTGAAAATTAAACTCACATTCAGCCTCCCTTTAACAACCCTGGAATTAAAAAGAACAATCTTATCTCAAGTGGGAGTCCTTTAAAGAACCAGCTCCATCCAAAATCAGAGTGCTGTCTGTTTATCTTTTGAGATTCTTTCCAACATATCTATCCAAAAATCATGACCAGTTCACTGAAGTACACCTGACACCATGTATGGCTGAATGTAGACCTAATAAAACACTTTGGTTTTTTTTGTTGCATTTCTGGTTATTTTCTTTCTCTTCTTCTCTTCCATCCCTCCTTGTAGCTGCTGATCCAGAGTGAGGCTGACCTTTTTGTGGAGGATGAGGACAAGCTGACGCCATGCGACCACGCTGAGCGGCACCACCACACCGAGCTGGCCCTCAGCCTGGAGTCACAGATGGTTTTCTCCTCCTCTTCGGCTCAGCAGTCGAACACAGACGCACATGGTGAAACCAGCCTGCTGCAATACAAGGAGGTGAGAGCGTAGTTACGAGATCTGGGGGGGTTTCCTGCTGGCTTGAGTTATTTTTAAGCTTTTTAGTCACAGTGTCATCTTTGAAACCTTCCCTTCATGTCTGTACCACAGTGGTTCCTCTGTTTAGTTTTGTAGCATGAGTACTGGATTCCTCATCTCTCTAAGATATTATTACTCACTTGTCCTCTGTTTAGATGTGCTATCTAAGGTCACTCCTCACATGGTTTAGTGATATATGTGTCATGTTATACTGCTCAGGGTTCTAACTAACAGAGCAGTGGCTGCTGCCAGCTGATAGCAGTTTGATCTTCTTTCCTACAGCCAAATCCATGCTAATGCTTAATCTGTCTTTCCCACTGCCACCCCCCACTCTCACTGCCCCACATCTCAGTTCCCATATTATCGTTTTCACTTCCTTAAACATCTCTAAATCTCACACTTTTATTCTTGAATGCAGCTCTCTCTCTCTGTCAGTGACACTAGTTTGTTGATTATTCCTCAGGATCTTCCTAACATATTTCCTCTCTCTTTCCTTTCAGCCTTACGAGGGGCTGAAGCTTCAGGATCTGCGTAAGCTGAAGGACATGCTGATTGTAGAGACAGCAGACATGCTGCAAGCTCCACTCTTCACTGCCGAGGCCCTGCTTCGAGCACACGGTGTGTGTTAGTCTGTTGGAGAACATTCATTCATGATGACCTTTACTAACCTCCACAGCACTGCTCATATGAAGCCAGTGTGTGCTAGAATTTACGTATCTCTGTCTCCAGTCTCTTAATTATATGTATAATTGACTCCTCCTCTCAGACTGGGACAGGGAAAAGCTTTTGGAAGCCTGGATGTCTGATGCTGAGGGTTGCTGCCAGCGCTCCGGCGTCACCATGCCCACCCCGCCACCCAGTGGCTACAATGCCTGGGACACCCTGCCCTCCCCGCGCACCCCCAGGACACCACGCTCACCCCTCACACTCACCCTCACTTCCCCTACTGACAGCTGCCTCACACCTGGAGATGAGGGCCTGGCCACGGTGAGTTCTGTTCACATCCTTCAGTGAAGTAACAGCACTATGTACCGCTGTCAATCTCCTGATCACTAGTCTAATCAGTCAAAGAGCAGAAAATGGTCAGCCCTTTAACAGTAACTCTGCTGTCTGCCACTTCCTGTAAAACTAGGCTGGGCTTTTCAAAATGTTCAGACGTTGAACTGTCTACCTGAAAATTTACATAACCATGCACACTCATTTGCACATTCTTAGAAAAGCCCGCCCAGGGGCCACAGCAGGATGAAGTGTCTGTGGAAATGATATGGAAAGCAGTAAAAAGCAGTAAACATTGGTTATTCTAGTGAAAACAGTGTTACTCATGGGATTTATTTCTTCTGTCTCCCGGCAGTGTGGAATCTGTCTCTGCTCTATCTCAGTCTTTGAGGACCCAGTGGACATGTCCTGTGGCCATGAGTTCTGCAGAGCCTGCTGGGAAGGGTAAGGGCCAGAACCTCATCTCTCTAAGAGATGAGAACCTGTGTGTGTGCCTGGTAAATTTCACAGAGCAGACTGTTGCTCTGGTCACTCCAGATGATTATTGTGATTCCACCAGATGTGGCACATTTCAGAAGGACCCCAGAGGCAGGTCTGCTTAGCTAAAAATATGTGCTCAATCTTTTTATGATGGAAGCCACTTCAGACTGCAAGCAGCAGATCGAGCAGACAGGCAGTCAGACACACAACTCCCATAAGAGTCAAGAGACTCCGGACCTGTCACCAGCCCACTGAAGGCGTAGGGTAGTGGTGTTAAAGCAGCTCTGTTAAGCTTTCCTCTTTGTGTTCGTTTCTCAGGTTCCTCAACGTAAAAATTCAGGAAGGCGATGCACACAATATCTTCTGTCCGGCATACGAGTGTTACCAGTTGGTGCCGGTTCATGTGATAGAGAGTGTGGTTTCCAGGGAGATGGACCAGCGATATCTGCAGTTTGACATCAAGGTACACTTATTTTCTAACACCTATTTTCACATTCATTGTCTGTTCTTTGATATTTATCTGCTGCATGACGTAGGCCTTTGTGGAGAACAATCCAGCCATCCGCTGGTGTCCTGCAGCTCGCTGTGAGCGGGCAGTGAGGCTCACTCGACCAGGACCAGGAGACAGCGACCCACATGGCTTCCCCCTGCTGCCCTCCCCCGCTGTCGATTGTGGCAAGGGTCACCTCTTCTGCTGGTAATCTCCATTGTTTATTCCTGTTCTGACATGCAGTTTTTAATTAAATGAGACATACATTTTTCAAGGATGGGCCAGTACTTTGTCCATCATTTACTCTAAACATATCAACACATAGTAGCTGAGCAAAGCCTACCGTGTGACCTACTTGTATGTTTTGCCTTTTGTGATCTTTTTTCTTTTAACTCTTTCTAGGAAACAAAGTCTGTTGTGTTTCTTATTACACACTGATCTCTCTTTATCACCCTCCTATCTTCAGGGAGTGCCTTGGAGAGGCCCATGAGCCATGTGATTGTCAGATGTGGAGGAACTGGCTCCAGAAAGTCACAGAGATGAAGCCTGAGGAGTGTAAGCCTGTCCCTGTTTTGTCATTGTTACAAAGGATCGTTTATGTCAGCACCACAATAAGGCCGTTAACAGCAGCTGTCGGGGCTTCCTACCAGGATGTGTCTAATATATTTTTATAACATACTGGCAGGTGTTCACGTCACTCATATTTGCCAAATGTGTGTGCGGACATGCTGGAGCGTATCTGCATAGCAGGTGTTTGACAGCAGAGATGATTCTAACGTGCATCTGTGTTTGTGTGCCCTTTCAACAGTGGCAGGTGTGAGTGAGGCCTATGAGGATGCTGCTAACTGTCTATGGCTGCTGACCAACTCCAAACCATGTGCCAACTGCAAGTCACCCATTCAGAAGAATGAAGGCTGCAACCACATGCAGTGTGCCAAGGTATACACTTATCTCTCGGTGTGCCATGCCTCATCGTGTGTAAAGATAAAGATGAATTATTCTGATCGTTAATGGTGAAACTGTCTGTCTCTGTAGTGTAAGTATGACTTCTGTTGGATCTGTCTGGAGGAGTGGAAGAAACACAGCTCATCAACAGGAGGCTACTATCGCTGTACACGCTATGAGGTCATCCAGCAGCTGGAAGAGCAGTCCAAAGAGATGACTGTAGAGGTACAAACACACACACACTATTCCAAAAGTTTAAAATGGACTTTCACTTTCTTCTCATGTACATGATGAGAATTCCTTTATTTCTGCTTGTGTATTATATAAAATCTACCCTTCAAAAGCCTTCAAAAGTATTGAGTTTTAAAGTGTAATATAAGCCGTCACCTGTCACATCATACGTTATTGTTGAACATGGTCAAGTTCCTGCAGCATTTACCCTCATATTCACTTACTTGTGTGTCGTTTTCTTACAGGCAGAAAAGAAGCACAAAAGTTTCCAAGAGCTGAACCGTTTTATGCACTACTACACTCGCTTCAAGAACCATGAACACAGTTACAAGGTGATGCTCTAGACACAACACACCTATAACGATGCAAAGTTATTCTGAAATATTAAACTTTGTTGATGAGCGTTTACACACATGATGGACACTCTCTTCTCCGTCTGTCTGCTAGTTGGAGCAGAAGCTGCTAAAGACGGCTAAGGAGAAGATGGAGCAGCTGAGCAGAGCCTTCATTAGTCGTAAGTGTTTTGTTCTGAGCTCAGCTGGATGAAAGGAGCTGCATCCGAACAAGCAAATCACTTTCAACTACAAAGATGTTAGAAACCCATGTTTCTTTTTTCATTTTTCACCTTGAGCTTTGATTTATTTTATTGTTCGTGAATCCTTTCAGCGTTGCATTGTTTCATCAAATGTGTGTGATCCGTGCTGCAGGTGAAGGCACTCCTCCAAACACTCGTTTCATTGAGGACGGTGTGTCTGAGCTGCTGAAGACGCGGCGTGTACTGAAGTGCTCTTACCCATACGGCTTCTTCCTGCAGCAGGGCAGCACCCAGAAAGAGATATTTGAGCTGATGCAGGTAATCGGATACACACACACCTGGTGAACATTCATCATCTGAAGGAACAAGACTAACAACTTTAACAGCCCTAAAGTGACACAAACAACCTGCTTTGTTTTTTGGTCTGAACATGTGCTGGTAAACAGCTGGTTAAGGTGTCATGTGTCTGATGGGAGATACCATGTTTCCTTTTAGACGGACCTGGAAATGGTAGTGGAGGATCTGGCCCAAAAGGTGAACCGGCCGTACCTCCGGACTCCATGCCACAAGATTGTCAGTGCAGCCCGCCTGGTGCAGCAGAAGAGGCAGGAGTTCCTGGCATCAGTGGCACGTGGCGTCGCCCCCAATGACTCTCCTGAGCCTCCACGTAGGAAGTAAGCACAACCCCACACTTTGTGTGCAGACAGAATCTGGGCTGCCTTTGGTGATATGTGTACATAAATACCTAAACAGCTGCCTAAAAGGTTGCTGCTTCATGTGCATATTGTTTGTTTCAGTTACCCTGGAGGATCATGGGACTGGGAGTACCTTGGCTTTGCCTCCCCTGAGGTAAACAGTGAAAGTTGTGTCACACCACACAGTGAAACACTAACCTTTTTAGTTCTGCTAACTTTTTGGTTCATGCCTTGTTATGCTACTTCCTAATCCTTTGCTTTGTGACCTATTTTTTATGAGGTCACATTAGTGCATGACTACAGCGGCGGCTGAAATAGTTTGCTTATGTGTGTGTTAAGATGGGAAGTCGTCACTCTGTGCCAGGAACAGGAGATCAAAGAGAGAGACAGACACAGGTAATCCTCCGTAGATTTTTTTTTTCTATTATGCAAACGCCTGGGCTGAATTCGGTTTTGTGTGCATGAACACGCTCTTATAGGATGACTGCTCAAATCTGGTTTCGTGTTAACAGAACTCGATTGTTTTTCTGCAGGATTTTGCTGACATCCAGTACCGACGTAGACACAGGCCGCGGCGCAGAGGAGACATGCTGAGTCTGCACAGCCTTCGAAGCAGCAGCAACACACCAGAGACCAGCAGGAGGAGTGACACCACAGGTTAACATTCTGCATAACGAACCTATAGTATAAAGCCTTAATTAACAAAAGGATTATGCAAAAGGCAGAAAGTACATATACAGACTTTTCTTTTCTATTGTACTGTATTTGTGCAGATGCCGCAGTGTTTATCCCCCTTCATTCCATGCCTCCATTTATAAATTTTGACTTGTCACTGCACCAGACAACCAGCAAATGGGATTTTTCTTTATTGCTCCATCAATCTGGTGCAGTTGAGGCACACAGTGTCATTGATCAATTGGGATCAATTTGTAATCAAGCCACACAAAGCTGCCCGTGTTTTAATGTGACATTTTGCGTTTCAGAAGTGACAGAGAGGACTGAGGGCCACAGAAGAGCACTGGGCTCTCTAGATGAAGACGACCCCAACATCCTTCTAGCCATCCAGCTGTCACTGCAGGAGTCTCGCAGAGAGCGAGGTCTGGATGGAGTCATGGAGCTAGAGAGAGGACCAGACCGGCGGCTTGGTCCTCCTGGAGACCTGGGCGACGTCGCCTTGCACTCTCTTAACACAGAGGGTCCTCCCGGAGCCAGAGGCTCGTCTTTCCCCACGTCTCTGCTGGATCCGCCCCGCCCTCCCAATAGGACAGACTCCACATCCCAGCCATCCATATCTAACCCCCTCCCCCTCCCACCTCCACCGCCCTCTCTCAGTGCAGAGCTTCTGGAGCTGGGAGACAGCCTTATGAAATTGGGGAACATAACCACTCCTTATGACTTGGACACGCACACACAGGAGCAGCTCTGCTCGCACCACGCATACAGCCACAGTGCACTCGCTGCCCCTTACACAACTGAACCTGCTTACAGCGACTGCAGCCATAGACCAGACCAGAATGCACTGATGACCCCATACACATTCGATCATATCACCATCACAGATTCTCGTTATGACAGCAAGGAGCAGACTTACTGCCATGCCACTGCTTATTTAGCTGAGGCTGAACACAGCGCCTCCTGTGCACTTGAACACACCCAAAACCCTGCACCCAGTTCATGTAACTGGGAACACACGCCCACGTATGACAGCTCCACAAAACCAGACAGCTCTTACAACCCCTGCCCAGAACACAGTAGCTCTTACAGTGCAGAGTGTCCTGCCTCATATGCTCTTGAACGTCCTCATAAGTTGGACCCCCAGCCCCCTGCCCAGTTGTGCCTCCCATCTCCAGAGCTTGAGCCAGAACTGCTGCTTTCGCCGGTGATTCCTCCAGGGGGCCCTTTCACTCCCAGCGACCCGCAGAGTCTGGAGGCCCTGGACGCCACTGCCAGCGCTCAGCTGCTGGACAACATCATGGCCTGGTTCAACAACAACATAAACCCCCAGAACAACCCCCAGAGTCTTGCGCTCATCCCCTCACCACCCACTACAGAAACAGACTCCTCCCCTGACACACACACTGAAACGGAGTCTGAGAGCCAGACCTCTAGGGATGTGACCCCTGCCCCGATCTGGCAGCCCCTGGAGGGTGAGCCAGTTGTGGACAGAGGGTTGGTCGATCCCATGCCAGGTGCTGTGGTCGTGGAGGCGTCAGGTCCCAGCACTGTGGAACTGGAACACAGAGACACTGCAGACGAGGGTGTGGATGCAGGGTGTGTGGATGACCTGTCGCTGGACGAAGCCCACACACACCCGTGCTCATGCTCCCACAGTCCTGCTCACACTGCCCCAGCCACAGAGAGAGACTTGGACCTCGTCCTTCAGTTGGAGGAGCAGCAGACACCAGAGGAGTGGGAGGAGCAAGAACACCTGGTGTGAGAGCAGCAGAACAATGAGAAGAACGACGAGAACACGGAGCGATGAATGTGAAGGGGAGATCAAAGACCAGTGAAGCACTGACGAGTGTTTACTGTATGTATTATACTGTATCTAGAGAGGACAAAAAGCCCTGTGGACTTTGTCCAGTAAAGATGATGTCATACGCGGTTAATTATTTTAAAGTGCTTTTTGTCTGCTCTAAAAACAGACAGATGAAGAGTGTTTAAATCAACGGAGAGCTACTGATATCATTTACATTTTTATTTGCCTCCTCTTGTGTTTGTCTTCTCAGTTTATTTTCAGGGTGAAGTTTTGGTGCTGATCATGCTGAAATCCAAACTTGCCTCGTAAAAACAACACTTGATTAACACACTGACCCAACCACAAGCCTGTTCAGAGCTCCAAGAGCCAAATATAAGGATAGCTGTAACTTTTGGAGCCTGTTTAGCGTGCTGTACAATCAGAGGGCCTAATTCTGATTTTTGGACCTTCATGCACACTGTGCCTGTTTTTTGTTAGTGCCAACACACTACTGATCCTTCCCTTTGAGTAGGCTTCAAAGAGCGAGGACACACCAGTCTGCATGTGATGGACACAGAAAGTAGTCCCGTCCCTCTGTGCAGGAAGGTCAGTCTCAGCTACAGAGCAGCGCCCTTTAAGTCAGTGTCTTTTTCAATTCTTATGATGGGGGATTGGACTGTTGGTCTGTTGTTTCTGCTTGCTGCGTCACACTGCTGTGCATTTCAAGTGTTCTCTGACTGTATCAGAAATATGCTTTCATCAAGAGTATTGGCTCAGTGTTTGATTTATGTGTGCAAAACTCTTAACACAAAGTGCTCTGCTCATTCTCAGATGAGCTTAGAATGAGGTCACACAGAATCAGAACATCCTGCAGTATTTAATGTGATCATTGTTGTTACACAATACATGTGCAGAATTCTAAAGACTTGCTGATTAATGTAAAAACACATGGACTGATTGGTGAGTTTGTTGCACAAGGTAGAAGGAAATAACATATGCTATTGACCTCCTTGAGTGATCATGCAGAAAAGGTAGGGAAAAAGTGCTTCAAACAGATTACTGGAATGATTTTATTCAGTAACAACAACAACAACAGTTAATCTCTTTGAATTATCAGTTTTGCACATTCAATCTGAGCCAAAGCAAATGTAAACAAACACTGTAAACGAGAACTTACTTTATATCTGCAGCATTTATTGTTATTATTATAATCATATCGATTCAACTATTAACAGGTTGGACCGTGCTTCTCTGGGCGGCACACAGGTTGGGTTTTTACTGTAATTTATGCTTTTTATTCCTCATCCCAGAGACGACATTGACTTCCAAACATTTTGTGCCTTTTTGTTTTGTTTTGTATTTGTTGATATTTATTGGTGTCACTACATTTTCTACATGCAGAGCAACGATGCTAGTGGAAGAGGATGGTTCAGTTTGACATTCATACCCCCTGGTTTATCATCCACTGTTTTGGCCATTTCACCAAACTTGATCTGAATGTTCAGAAATTTCCATAAGGCTTTTGAAATGTGACTTGTGGGTTGTCCATTTAGCTTCAACCTTTAAGGGACTTTTCTTGCCCGAATATAATGTTTACAAGGGAATTAAACACTGCCTGCGGTGATTGAGAAATGTTTTGGTGCTTTTGAGGACTGCTATGATAATGAAGTGTTTAGGCTTCCAGTATAAGAGCAGGTTCTGAGTCGATTGAAATATTTCCCTCTATTAGCAAAGTATCACTGATAGTTTGAGTGTATTGATGAAGATCTGAAGAGTGACGCCTTTTTTTCCTCTGCATATTGAAACTGTGAAGGTGCTGAACAGGCTCATAATGCCTGCTGAGATGTGAGAGCAGCTGCTGACGTTGTAACAGCGTGATTTACAGGACTGCACACTTTGGTTTAGGTGCAGCAATTGAAGCACTGCATCTTTATTTTGCACAAGCATGCTGTTAATGTGTTGCATTAGTCCAGTGCTGTCAGGCAGGATGTGGAGGAATGATGGCTTTTCTTTTTTGATTTTGTTGTGTTATTTTAGAAATGAATGGATGGTGTCAGACCAGTGGTTTTGTGCCATTTAATATTCCACATATAATTTAATTCGCCCTCAACTGACAATAAATCAAATTGCACTCACATATATTATACTTGATACATTCCCAGCTGGAAAAAGAAAGGTTTGAGGATGTGGCCAAAACTAAAAAAGAAAGTGTCAGTGCAAAGTTTACTCCCAATAAAAAAGAACTGAAAGTGCAGCGTTGTCATATTTTTTAATAGTTTAATTCCTTGAAAATAAGAAACTCTCTGCTTTTCTTTTTCTGGTGTTCCTCCTCCGATAGGTGGCACTGTCGGCTCAAGTAGCCCCTTTTCTTCCTCGTCGCTGTCTTAATGACGTCGTATCAGCGCGACCGTAAACGTAACTTGTACAACAGCGGCCTGTGTTGTTCGCTGTAATTTTTCTCTTCGGTGAAGGATTTGTCTCCACAGTCCGTCACCATCATGAAACTAGTCAGGTAAGTGGCATCTAAAAGTCAATGTTTAGCAACTGTTCAAATATGAGATGATAAAACGGAGGTGAGGCAGTAGGATGGATTTAGATTTAAAGCGGAGGGACGGAGATGAGGCGGGAAGCGCTGAGCTGAATGAATGGAAGCTTCTGAACAGCCCCGATGTGCACACTCACCTGCATTGTTCATTTTAGTTATAAATCGTTGGAATTAATCGTTGATATCAATGCACTTTTTAAAAGCATGCATTGAAAAACATACTGAATACATACTGAGGCTACACGGAGGTTCGTTTGCTTGTAGGCCGTACCTCTTTCTGGATAAGGATAAAAATACGCATTAATCGACAACCCTAACCTGAAATCTTTTTTTTTTTTTGTATTATTGTTTTTCAGTTAAATCAGTAGGCTTTCCAGTGTTGGGTTCGCATCTGCAGTTTGCTATTGTTTTGGTAGTGGAAGCTAACTTTGGCTAAGCTAGCTAGCTTTAGACACGTGAATTTCTGGGCTAAAACTGAAATGAAGTGTCTACGAGTTCACTCTGTAATCTTGTTCTACAGGTTTTTGATGAAGCTCAGCCATGAGACGGTCACCATTGAACTGAAGAATGGTACTCAAGTCCATGGCACCATCACAGGTGAGGAGCAGCTTGGATTGTTTCTGTTGGTTCAAGTTCCAGATTTCATTGAAATGTAGTTATAATTAATTGAATGCTCTCTGTTCCTGCCTTGTTTTTCTTGTTCATATTAATAATATGTAGACATTTTTCACATTTTTTTGGCCCCTCTGTTTACTTTCTGTAGGCGTTGATGTGAGCATGAACACCCACCTGAAGGCAGTGAAAATGACCCTGAAAAACAGGGAGCCCACTCAGCTAGAGTCGCTGAGCATTCGTGGCAACAACATTCGATACTTCATCCTGCCAGACAGCCTCCCACTGGACACCTTGTTGGTTGACATCGAACCTAAGATCAAGTCCAAGAAGAGGGAAGCAGGTGAGCAACTTAAAAAAAAAAATTTGCATTTTGTATATTTCTCTGGTTGTTCTGTGCTGGCTGTAAAATCCACACCTACTTGGTCCTTTTTATTGTGTCAAACTTCACAATGTTGAAACGTGAGATAATTGTGACATTTCACTGCATTGTGACGGATGCTGACCTAAGAGGCTTCA
>JAVQJX010099019.1:0-11802 GCA_036025115.1 Ambassis agassizii | reverse complement strand
TTGTAAAACAAAATACTTTACTTGACTGTGGAAACAATGAGTGCACACATGGACATATATACACACACACACACACACACACACACACACACACACACACACACACACACACACACACACACACAGACTCCTTCTCTTTCTGGTGTCACAGTGTCAGATATTCCAGGTTAGGGAGAACACTGGGGAAATTACACTTCTACCTAGGCCCCTAGCACTGTGTGTATGAGACAGAGAGTCCAGCGAATCTCATGGGCAAACCTGTTACCTTAGGGGAAGTGGACAGACAATGAATAGAAGGGAGTACTGATGGGGGTAGTGGTGGTGGGGTTGAGGGAGGGGATAGGATGATGGAGTGCGGGAGAGAGCAGCAGGGATTAAAGAAGAAGAGGACAAGGGAACTGAAGCCAACTATACCAGGCCATTCAACCAGTCCCATGGCTTCTCATTATGTGAGTGGGGATTTCACATCACCGTGTCACGGATATTCTCTTCTCAGATGAATTACCAATTTAACAGGCATATGGTATAATCAATAAAGGTGTTATCAAAGTGTGCGTACGTGAAGGAGAAGATGGAGTGGAGGTGGAAGCCGCTGCGAGCAACATTGATGGATTTATAGTTGTCTCGAAAAAAAAAAAACAATGTCAAATTGTCATTGTCATAGAGTGTCATCATGTAGTGCTATATACCATAAACCATTCACACACACAGTGGAAGTAACAGCTGGCACTGCAACTGCTTGTACGTAATTTGTCTCATTATGAGTCACTAAAACAGGTTTCACTGACTAAGCGAATTTCTATCTTAAAGATCATGCTGGTGACTGTTCTACTACTGCCTCCTTCATGAGGTTTGTTTGTGCTATTGTACAGCATGTGTGTGTGTTAAGTTTGTTTTCGAGTGAATATGTTAAAATGTCACGCTGCAGTAAAGCGGCAATCGGTAAAGTAAAATTGCTGTTTTGTCAGTGGAGTGGCGCGGCTTTGAACAGAGCAGCATAAAAGGTTAAAGACCCCATCATAAAAGGCTGTTTTATAAGTGACTACAATAGTAAGGAATGATGTGAGTAACCCTTCTTAGCTGGGCATTTGATTCAGTCTTTGTGATAATATATGTCGCATGTTCTGGCAGATAAAAATAAATGTGAGCGCATAAAAATGATAAAAACTCAAAAGCAAGTTTTTTTTTTTAAATGGAAAGTAGCTAACCACATAGAAGTTAGTTATGGTAATGGTAAGCATAATTCTATTTTTTGCAGAACAAATAAAAGGAGCCAGACCTGAAGAATCAAGGCTCAAGTGGCTTATTGTCTCAGTGACATACAGACAGACTGGAAGCTTGTCGCCTGATCCATGGGGTTGATGCAGGTGCTTTATTCCACGCTTCCTGTGGCACTAAAAGCCTGGATTGAAAAAAGGAATGGTAGGAGGCGTTTTCCAGGCCATTTTCACAAAGCTCAATTGCTCTTGGCTCTGTGGTAAGTCTGACACAAAGTGGCACTGGGAATCAAACCTACAGTACCACTCCAAGCAGCCACAGCAGGCACTATGAGTCTACACTCAAAAACACACACCCACACACTTGCACGCCAATCATACCAAAAATACACACACACACACACACACACACACACACACACACACACACACACACATAAAAGGACACTATTACAATACACACAATTACTGCCAATCACGAAGTACTCACTCATTCACACTCTTCTTCTTTCTCTCTCTCTTGCACACACACATTCATTCACTCCGACTTCAGCTTCTCCTTCACCTGTACAGACCAGTAATTATATTGTGACACCAGACAAGACTAAAAACAGCCCTACAGTCACTGAAATGCAGAGAGAGTGTGGGAAGGGGGACATATTTGTCATGTTAAAATAATGAGTCTTTTATCAATTCCATCTAGTTTTCATTTCTTAAAAATACTAAAAAAAAGTAGTAGCAATGTCATGAGCGATGACAAGATCTTGTTTTGTCGTGGAATCGCACAAAGTGATGATCCCTGCAGTCCATGATGGCTAAATCAGAGTGGACACTGATATGAATAGTGGGAGAAAGACAGACAGATATGTGAGACAGGCAGAAAACTCAGCAAACAGTGAGCATACAGGAGCAGGGCAGTTGCATCTAGGACACGCCCGACTCCTCAACTATAAAGAAAAAACATCTGGATAGCATCCAAAAGCACCATGCATCAACACACACACGCACACACTCTAATGAAGCCCCGGTAGTGACGAAGAGCAGCAGGGAGCGGCGCGGATCGCCGAAGACAAGTGTGTGTGAGATTTCGTCGCGAGGTGTGTGTGTGTACGTGTGTGCAAGTATGTGCGTCTCCGGCGGGATAATTATGGCGCTCCTCGGCAGCTGAGTGTGCCAGATGTACTGGGAGAAGGAGAAGGAGGTGGTGGTGGTGGTGGTGAGGTGGGTGGGTGGGTGGTGGGGACGAAGAGGAGGAGGAAGAGGAGGAGGAGGAGGTACGGCGCAGAACAGAGAGGGAGCCCAGCACCAGGAGCAATGCAGCAGGGAGCATACAGAGTTTTATGTGAATACATTAGTGTGAATGTGTTTGTGTATCCATGCACTGATGTGTGTCTGTGTGTATCCGGGATATGCGTGCGTCATAAGAGAATGTCTCAGTGTGCGTATTTCCAGACGGATGTTAGTGTTTGTATGTGAAAATACTCGGTGTGTGTCTGTCTGTTTGAGTGTGTCTCCACGTGTGTATATTTGGCATGATCAATTTTGTTTCTTGCCATCCACCATTAGCAGGTTGGCTCTGTCACAAATGAGTGTCTCTTATCCAGGAGAGATGCAAGGATGAAGAGGGACAGAGAACATGACGAGGAAGAGGAGAGGTGTTGCTGGGGAAGGAGAGAACCACTGAAGGAGGAGAGAGAACAAAGGGTCGAGGAAGGAAAGAAAAAGTGGACGGAGTTACTTATTTTACCTAAACAGCCCGTCACATAATAATACAAAATTAACATAATGATTGTAATTGTCACTATAGTTTCAGTGTGATGTGGTTTCCAGCCCCGCTCTGCAAACCTGCAGTATAACACCTCATCACAAAGCCTTTTAAAGAGCAGAAAATATACCCATGTGAGCGCGCTGCAGGTGAGATATTTTATGCTGTGTAGCACTTTGTGCAGGAACAGACACACAACGTCAGTAAAAGAAGCCCTACTAGCTGCTGTTACCGTGGGTGACCGGAGCACAAAATGTGCTTTTAGGAGTTAATTATTGGATCATGCACAATGCCTTCAAATCTGAAAAAAAAAATCAGTGGTGATTTAAAAGGTCAGAAATTTTTTTTTCCAGATATCTTTTCTCAAGAATCATTTGCAGCAAAGCAGCGTTTTTATTTGTACAACTTAGCAGTATAAAAACCAACCAATATCAAAGCATCTAAAACTCTTTTACCCTGCCAACACTTCATAACATCTGGTTACTAAGCAGGCGTCTCAAAAATTCACTGGTTCTGATCGTCACTGATGTAAACATGACACCGACTTTTTTCTCAAACTGCATGTAAGTGTTGACTTCAGTAATTTGACGCTTACATACACATTAAAGCAAATGTCAGAGCTTGATGCACTTTATCCGTATGTAAATGTATCGCTCAGGGGGGTGAATATTGTGTAAATGCACAGACTGTACAAGAGACAAGGAAAGCAATAAAGGAAAGAAAGATAAGAAAGAAAGCAAACGGGCTGAAAAAAAGGAGGGCAGAAAGTAAGAGATTCTCTCCTTGGCGGCTGGCTTTGTCACCTTCCTCACCCAAGGGGGGGAGGAGAGCTAAGCACCTTGGGAAATTACTGCAACCAGAATGCATTGATTTATCCAGGATGATGTGTGTGCACGGCCTCGTGCGTGTGTGTGTTTTTGTCAGAAGGCCTTTGTACTGCAATAAAGAGAACAGCCTGGTCGACATCTGTTTAGAGACGAAAGATAAGAGCGACGGTGTACTCCGTTGTATCAACCTTTCTCTTTTCCGCATGCTCGCTCCTGCCTTCTTCTGTCTTCTGCCGTGTAATTAAGAGCCAAAGAAAACCCTTCAACCTCTCCCAGCATTGCTTAGCATCCTGCATCATGCTGTGCTGTTGACTGTTTTTAAACCGTCTTGCCTATCTCTCCTGTTTTCTGATTGATTCTGTTGTGAATCAACAGTTAGCCATTGAGACGATAAGTCACCATTTGTTATTGACTATTGAAAACTACTAAAACTACTTTTTTGCTCTCAAGTTACTAAGATGATTGATGCTGCTTTTGCCATCGTCGTACTATCGATATCGACGGAAATGACTGACTGAACACAGTAGTGGCATTTTCTCCAGCTGCTGAGAAACGTGCACACTTCCAATGTTTCACACTCCTCTGGTGAATCTGATATACAACATCGATCACATAATAGTAGCCTAATACAGCACTCAACACAACTAGCGCAGGTTTTCATTAGTATGTCTCCAAGGTACACTACAATGTTCTATAACAATTTTAACATTCACAATCCGAGGTTCGATCTCGATTTGTTTGGAGCTAAAAATCATATTTAATGGTGTTCAACCATTGACTGAGTAATGTAAAGTATCACTTGTCCACCTACCAGCTGCTTACAGTGCAGCTGCTCAAAATACCATTAATAACATAGAAAACTCCCACAGTGGACTGACACGTGTGTGTGAGCTCCCTCGATTTCTGTTTTTCTGTCTGGCACCGTCTCCCCCTCTCTCCTCTGGTTCAAACAAGGCTAGCAAGGTGACCCTGAATCACAGGCTGTGTGAGTGTGTGCACATGTGTGCATTCCACTGCCTGTGTGTGTATGCGTGTACAGTCCCAGTAATTAACACCAGCCACTAATGAAGTCCAGCTGCTCTGCAAGAGGACCACGCGTGAGCCAAAATCTGCCAGAAATTGCTCTCATCCTCTCTCTCTGTCTTCTATCGTGTTCTTCTTCCATCTCTCACTTTATTCATCTTGATCCACCCATCCACACCCCATCTCTCTTTCCATTTCACCCTATTGATCTGCATTCACTTGTTTCTTCCTCGCTCACCTGCTCCCTCCACGTCCTCTGCTGTGTCTATCTCTGCATCACACTGTTTCCTGTCCTGCTGTTTGCCATCAGCTTGAATCTCACTCAATTGATCTGTAATCACCACTATTTCTGCTTCTCACTTATAGTGACAATGTACAGTATCACTTTGTACTTTTTCCTCTGTCCCTTCTTCTTTTCCCCTCTATCCCATTAGCTCGTGTTCCAAACTGCTTGGCAGCTGGCTTCTTTTATTCTATACTTAGCAACGTGTTACTTATACCTTTTACACTGCATACATTTGAATGTCCTTTGTTTTTATTTTTGGCATCAGAAAACTGAGAGTCTAAAAGTTTTAAATAGCAGAGATGAATGTAAAAATATGCAACTTATTTAATTTGCTTTATGCCTCATTACTTATATTCTATTTAGGGATAGCTCAAATAACAACTAACTTATTATTCATTCTTATTAATATAAAAATACAGAGCCCATACTTTTCACAGACATCAGGCTACACGGCATGTTGGTCAAAGTTTAATTAAAGATTTGACAGTGACACTTTAGGTTGATGAATTACATCAGATTCAATTACATCAATTCGTACACTGTCTTGTCTCTCTATCTGCGTGTCTTCCACTGACACAGACTCACTAAACTCACTGATCACCTGTGGCGCTTCATACGACTCACGTACTATAATAATCACCCTTGTCGTATATCCTGTTTAAAGGCACAACCTTACTGCATTGCTGCACAGGCCCACACTCTGCCTCTAACAGACACACACTCCACTTGCTACCAGCTGTGACAGATGTGCCTGTCACAGGAGAAAATGAATTCAGAATAGTTAGTGAATTAAGCAGGGAGTTAATTGTTGCTTGGCCCCTGTTTATGAAGCGCATAAAGGCAAAGCGCCTTGTTTGTCTTGTGACAATTAGTCAGCAGAGGTAGAGAGAGAGAGGAGTGTGTACGTTTGCTTGTTTGTGTGTGTGTGTGTAATTGTCCCGTTCTTTTTAGCAGCTGGTACAGCCACACCTGGACGGGTTGAGAAAGAAAAAGAGAGAGAAGAATGTAAAGGGGGGGCGGGGGGGGGACAGTATGCTATAGCAATCTATGTTTGGCCACTGTTAACACACACAGACGCACACAGACTGAAAGAAAGACATCATTCAAAAAAGGGAGACAATGTCTGTACATGAGCTAAGAAAGCTGATGTTGCATGTACAAATATCCTCACAGGCAAACAGGAAGCACACACTCATTATGATTTTGTGTTCCGATGCCTATCCTGGTTGGGTCTCTCCCAGTCTATTTGTCAGTGTGTCCTATTAGGTTTCCAAACAGCTTGTAATGACTGGTAATAAACAGCAGAAGAAGAAGAAGGTAAATCAAGCGAGAAGACGACAAAATGAGCTCTCCAGGGGACCACCATGCTCCCAGCCTTCAAAACACTCAAACACACACACACACACAAGCACAAATACACCAACAATGCTCTATATGTATTCATGCACAGTCAATAAAACAGCCAATGGCAGGTTATGGGGACTAACAAATGGCAGATGGTTTATTTTTGACAGTGTCAGAAGAGTAAGGGATATGTACAAAAAAAGAACAGCACAACAGATGGAGGGGAGAGGTGAGTAAATTAGTAAATGAGTGGTATTGAAATATAATCAACATGCTGGTGACATGTGCATATGTATATGTATTTGCATGTTCTGTTCTCCTCACCTGCATTTTTAATACACATTTTAAAGTCACTTCATCACTAAAACACACTTGCCATAGAAGGGTTAAAAGCAGACTTAAAGTACTATAGTTGTTCACGTCACCGTGCGTGTGTGTGTGTGTGAGGATAATTAAATAATTTGCAAAATAATCAATTTAGTTTTGTCCAAATGAAAACTCGCTTCATCTTTTATTCCATTTCATCCTTCATCTTCCCATTCATTCCTCTCTTCTTCATCTTGTGGTCCCCTTTCTCCCTCTCTTCCCTCTCTCTTCTCAGTCCCTTGTCCCTTCATCATCACTCCCTTCCTCCCTCTGGTGTCACAGCTCGCTGGCTCCAGGTGGTGAGGGAGGAAGGGAGGAAGGGATGTAGGGAAGGATGGATGGAGGGAGGGATAGAAGGCAGGAGGAGGGATTGCTGTCATCTGTTCCTATGCTCAAACCATCACAGTGCAGACCAAAATCATATTGTCTAAATCATATTTTTTCTTATTATTACTATTGTTGTTGTTGTTGGCTATGACAGAATGTGAAACATGTTGGCAAACATTATAACAGCAGGAACTTTGTGATGCTTTTCTTAGATAAAAATATAAAATGGATTGAAAAATATGATGCATTTATAATCCCTCCTTCTATATCTAATGTGCTTGTAACACACATGAAAAGGGATTTAAAAACATATAATCACTGACACAGGAATAAATGTCTAAATGTGAGTAGTGACAGTGCCATTACCCATTATATAAAAAAAAAGAGTACTGCCAAAGAAGGAGAGCATTTGTGAGTAGAAATGTTTGAAGGGAGTTGCTGTGTGAGTGAAAGGTGTGTAAGTAGCTTTTACTGCTTCAGACAGGAACTCATCAGCATGTAGAGATTTAAGCATAGTCCTCTGAGGTGACATGTTGTTGCCAGTGGTGCTAAAAACTGTCTCAGATGGGACACTTGTGCCTGTGACAGGATTAGTTGTGTTCTTTCACGGCAGATTTTTTTTTTTTACACAATTTCACAGACTGTTCACTTACGCAACATTTAGATGGGGGGGAAAAATACGTTAAATATCTTACTCCGCTATGAGATCAGTTTTCAATATAGCTGGTGACCCGGAGGAAAAATAATTGTGATGTGATTTCTTCACTTCAGAGCACTAGTATGGACACCGACAGCAGAGAAGGCAGAGCAGCCTGTATCTTATTAGTTCAGGTGCAGCAGGGCAGAAGAGAACAGCAATGTTGCTAGCCGGTGGCAAAGACTAACACACACACACACACACACACACATACGACTGAGCTCTCCTCGACCACATTATCCACCTCCATTGACTCTAAAAGCTTCTTATTCGCCTCATTAAGTCTTCAGTGACACAAAGTAACCACACCAGACCCAGCTCACTACCGCATACACATACGTACAGATAGGTGTGTGTGTCTGCACGCATGTATAAAATAAAAAAAAAGTGGGGGAGTGGGGTTGGGGCACTTAGAAGAGCAGAAAAGATGTGTGCACAGACACACACCGGCTCAGCCACAGCCCGTGGGACAGCTGCTTAGACAGCAGACCCACATTACTAGTCAAGCGCATCACAGATTTGACTGCAGGCTAATAGACAGGCTGAATGCAGGTTGACTGTTTTGAACTACCAGACAAATGTAACCTCCAGGTACAAAATGAAAGCCAACTGAGCTTGTTTAATGCCTTATTCCACACAGAGAGCACCAGGAAATATTTGTGGTCTTCACATAAACGTACCATTAAGTAGTGATTTAAGTTCAATGTGAGACGCTTCATTCGGGGACTTTTAAGAGAAATTACATTTGTTATGTAGTGCAATAATTAAGTGACTGATTCTAATCCAACATGTGTTAGACCAATAAAAATCCAGCAGTTCAAAGTCATGTTCGTCTTATTATTATTATCAAAATGTGAAGAATGTGTATAAGGAAGGCTACCTACAATTATTAGAGTGCATTGATGTAAATAGGTAAGTAAAGCTCATGCTGAGGACACATCATTAGCCACCACACTCCACGGGGAGCACTTAGATCCAGGTGAGTGGCCACTCGATACCTCCAAGGCATCTGTGTGTGTGTGTGGTGCGTACAAGGTGGGAAGGACAATGAAGCATGCAGCTAGCAGCAGGGACTGGAGTGAATGAAGAGCTGAGGTGAGGGGTAATTGTGCAAAGATTTGTCTAATATGCGACTTATTCAAATCCTCCCATATAATTTATTTGTAATCAACTTTATGCCGCTTTTATTAGGCACGCTCATTTCTTTAAGCTCGTGTTGAGTAATAGATTGCCTCCACACCATGCAATGTGGGTTTTGTATATTTGCTCTTATGTCCAAAACAAAAACAAAAACAAAAAAAAACATACGTAATACTATACATATTCAAAAGCAGGGTAATGTTCATGATGATGGGCAGGCAGTGAGACAGAACAGTGCTGCCTCGCTTCAAGGTGCGAACTAAGGAGACAGAAAGGGGACAAACCTTGCCGACAGGTGGGCTCCTCTACGGGCCATCCAATAGGCAGGTGGGAATGGGGAAGAGCGGAGGAGAGAATGGGCAGGATTAGTATTACGTATAGTGAACATGTGTGTGTGTGTGTGCATGTGTGGGGAGTAGGTAAAATGCAGTATTATTGACAAATGAACTCACTTATTAATGAAAATGTCTCTTCTTGATGGCCAGACAGTGAGACAGAACAGTGCTGCCACCTCACAGGTAAAGCTATACAATATTCCTTCACACTAAGCAGCTATACAGCATACCTTGACACAGGCTTATGATTAGGCTGACTGCTTCATGCTACTGCAGCTTAAGGGTAAAATGATGGAAACGCAGGAAGCAAAAACAAGAAGATGGAGATGGAGAGGAAAATAATTATTCGGGTAGAAATATTTTTTATCAAAAGGCGTGAAGAGAGGATATTGCGCTGTATTACCAGTGGATCAAAGTGAGTATTACAGCCAGTATGTTAATTGCAGACTAGTCCCTGATCAGGACCAATGTAAAGGAGGAGATGCATGCTGAGTGTGGCTCTATTGTGCATGTGTGTGTGTGTATGAGAAAGTGAAAAGTGAGTGTGTCTACATGTGTTTGAGAAGTGAGGTCTCATGCTGTGAAATCTAGACTGAGGTGATTAGTAAAGCATTAGTGGCTGCATGCAACACTCAGAACACGCTGTCAAGGACCTTATTTAGGGATGTGTGTGTGGCTGAAGTGTGTGAGGAAGGGTCATTTAAAGGTATAATGAATGATTTTTACATGAGTGGTTTGCCCCAAAAACCACTAAAAGGTTACAATAATACACCTGCATGTTTATTGGTTGTAATTCATAGCACAGAAGCTGCTTTTTGGTCCCACACAGGCCAGGACACACACACATGCACGCACGCACGCACACACACACAGAGAGAGAGAGAGAGAGTTAGCTGCAAACCGAATCTTGTCTTCACCTCACACTATTACACAGCAAGGGAACTTCTTCATGATGTGCAGCTGCACAGCAGAAAACAATAAAAGCTGCCAAAAGTCGCTGCGGTACAGTCCAAGGAGACACGCACGTACTCACACACAAATCCACCAGTAGTAATAATGAGTGGGAGATACAAAGACAAAACAAATCTTCATAATACACTATAAAATATAGGACTGCAGCAACCCTAAAGTCATCCTCATCTCTTATCTCTTGTACCCCCCTTTGCTCTACTCCAATGAAGTCCCCCTCCCCACACCAAATGTGCCCAACAAATAAAGTCTTTCTAAATTCTCTTCTCATCTGTGCGTCTCCCTCCCTCTTTTCCACCTGCTTAGCATCGTCGGGGGCTAGGAAAACTGAACACACACTGCTCTGTGATTACACATACATACGCAGGTGGGATATGCCCCCAACCAACATACAAGCACACACACATACAGTACACACCACACAAACCTGCAAAAACAAAAGCTTTTCTTTGTTTCTAATAGGCACAAATTATAGACTGTGTGCAGCTCTCTGAATATGCACTTAATATAGCACTTGTAAATACCATACATTTTGCATGACGATTGCAGGTTACCACTTTAAATGTACCTACATTACATACACACTATAAATGGCTTTAGGCCTTTGTGTTTCTCATAAAAAAACAGTAAAAGAAATCAAGCATGGCAAGTTACTACCTGAGGCAAAAATGGATCACTCAATTCCTCTCTCTACCATCTCCTCAGTGTGTGGGAGATGGACTGAGGGTGTGTGTGAATGTATTTTAAAAGTGTGGACATTACTACTCCTGTATCCTAATATTCTGTGTTCACTACTGACTGATATATAAAACTATGGTTCAGCCATATCTCTGGTCTCACATGCTAATCCACCATCATTTCCTGCAACACTGATGGCAGAACCTTAGGAGGTGATAAGGGCCATATTGGTCCCATATTGGGGTTGGTATTGAGTAAAAAAGCTGCACGACTGTTCAGGTCTATCTAATATTATTATCAAAAAGAAGCAGGTCAATCCATATATGTCAGCACAATTCCTTATAAGACTCTACAATGGTTTCACAGCTAGTGTAAATAAAATCTGCCAAAATGGAGAACAAACCAAGATGGAAAGATATTCAACTGTTAATTTTCTTTTACGCCTTCAACCTTCTTGTATGATTTCCCTCCTGCCGTGCCTCTCTTTCTCTCAGTCTCCTCCTATGCCTCTAGAGCAGGGCATTGACCACATGGTGTTTTAATTAACTTGTGTGCTGTGTAAGAGCCAAGGCTAGAGGGAACACACAAGGTGTGACTATACAATCACAGTAAAGCTGAACATGAGGCGGAAAAATCAGTTAAGGCACCCCATTTTAAATATTAAGACGGGTCAGTGTGGCACTAATTTCTGACGTCTGACATATTTCTTTTAAGAATTATGTAATGTAAGATTAATATCTTTAATATCACTATCATTATTTGTCGCATAAAGGAAAAAGACATCAAGATGATTAGATTAGAGCAGAGGCACTTGCATATGGGTATGTC
>JAVQJX010098959.1:0-11121 GCA_036025115.1 Ambassis agassizii | reverse complement strand
AGTATCATTTTCATTTTCAGTAAACCTCTGTGTATACTCTTTACTTACAGTACAGCTGTGCACACATACACTACAGGCATGCTCACACATATCCAATTTGTTTCATTCACTCATACGCCACGAACAGAAGATCTATAAACTCACATAGCTACACGTTCACATGTTCAAGTCATACCAAAACAAACTCTGTCCATCTGCATGATGGATTCCCGTTTTCTATTCACATCCTGTTCGCGTCATTTAACAGTGTTTGGAAATGATCTGTTTGCCCTCTCCTCAAATCACTCTTTATAGACTAAAGCTGAAGTTTAAAAGACAGAAACAAATCTTTCAAAATTTCAATCCATTGCTGTAGTTTAAGTATACATTTATTAAAAATGTTTTATTCCTCACATCTGTTCTTCTAGCCATGCTGATCTGCATAGTTGCTTAAACAGGCAAAGTTGGTGCTGATGACAGCACCTTCTACTTGTTTGTCCTCAGGTTTAGTAATGGCTCTGGTTATCCTCACAAACAACTTGAGGGCAGCAAGGCTCATTTTCTACACTTCTCATATTCCTGAAAATTCTTTTCAAAGCTCTCTTTTAACAGCACCAACATTTTAACGTGTTAAGTCCCCTTTACCAAAATCCATCTTCGTCCTGTGTTTCAAGTGTAGGTCTTCATGACTCCAGCTTTCATTTTAGTAGTGATATGTCATCAGCAAAGTCTCCATGTGGGTGTAGGCAACGTGCAAAGCGCCACTGGCAGACCATGAGACACAGCGGTAGCATGAAGAGAGCACATATACCCGCCATGATGTAGGCAATCGTCATAAGAGTGGATTCATCTGTTTGAGGGATGTTGTAGCCACAGTCCTCCAGGTCAGCGCCATGGAATGGGCCCTCTACAGACGCTGTGCGGAACTCATCGTGGACTACAAGTGGGAACATAGGATTGTATAAATTTGACAAACTCAAAGGAAAAGAAAATAACTAAGATATTTTACATTATTATCATCCCCTCCCACTCACCATGGCAGGTGCTAACTGCAAAGCCGATGCGTTTCTTCTCACGGTCAAAGACCACATAGAAGCCTTCCATGATGACAGCCCCCATTACTGTACCAGTGCTGGACTGGGAAACAGCAAACTTATAGCAGTCTTCATGAGCAGAGGCCACATCTTCTACAGGCCGCAGATATTGCTGCAAAGGAACAAAAAACTAGTAAGAATAGAGGAATGAACTGAATGTTACATGTACATATTACATTTTTGACAGACTCCCAGACAGTCATACCTAAATCTGCACAGAGACTGTGACTGAAAAAAAAAAGGATGATGCATTGGCCGGGAATCGAACCCGGGCCTCCTGTATGGGTGACACTCTACCAGATGGGTATGCATCTTCAGACGTGCTTGCGTGGCCACTTTAAAGTCAGGGTACGCGACTACACAGACATGACACGTACGCTGAAGTGTGCGGAAACTCCATGTCGTTCAAGGTTCAAACCCCAGTTTTATGTAACCTTGTTTCATAAAGAGTGTAAAATGAACGGCACAGTTTTGCTCACTGCCTGTGTCTGAACTCCCCAATAAGAAAGTCATCCTTCTATTTCCTATACCCACTTTGTCCTGCAGAGGGCGATAGTGGGCTGGAGGTAATAACAGGTAACACAGGGTGAGAGACAGCATCCACACTGGACATTAGACCATAGCAGTGCCAGCACAGACAAACAGAGTCTTTTCCAGCCATTTATACACCTTCAGCCAAATCAGTGAAATCTGATCTGATTTATCTTGATTGTTTTATGCAACAATATTCAGATTCATAATGACATCTTGTCACTACCTGTGGTAGGATGGAGATTCTGAAGGACTGGTTACGGTTTTCACTCATCAGGTAGAGGGAGATGACTGGGAAGATATGCCAGGGTGTAGTGTCAGCCTGCCAACATACCAGCTGCTCTCCCAGCCAGAACCCAGAAGGAAACTGTTCAGTCTGAAAGACAGAAGGTCAGAGGCATTCATGCTCATTACAAACTAGGGTCTGATGAAGAGGCTGGAGCTTATCCAAGAAGTGTGGGAAGAAAACCTAGTTTACGTATGGTCATTATTGTTTTCATCTGGATGGATTTTCATGAATTCCTAACATTATGCTGACATAGAGAAAAAGGAGGGACTGACAGAGCAGCTCATATCTATATAATGAAGCTTTTTGAGTGGCTTTAGTATTACCTGCTTTCATCTGATAGCGTAACAAATGACGGTTGACTGAAGCAGTGGAATTAACAAAAAGGGGAAGCACATTATAAAGATAAATGGTAGTAACAGTACTGACCGAAGACGCCGCTTCAATAGCCTTCACTGCAGCCTGGAAGACTTTTCTAGGCAGCCTCAGGTTGGTGGTCCCACTGTCCACAATGCTTTTATCGTAGTTGTACTACACAATGATAAAGTCACACATTACAAATCTCTTTCATAACCCCTCAGTTCTTTGTTGTTGGCAGCATTAAATCTTACCTCTTTACAGTCCATGTTAAGGTCCTGTCCATTCACCTCGATACGCACAATAATGACCTCATAGTACCACTCCCTACGGATGGGAGTGTACCAAATCTCTCCCACATAAAGTGATGGGTCCACTCCTCCAATGATCTAAGAGCAGAGGAAACAATATGATTGAATGCTGTTTGAAGGGTCAGTAGATTTGTGTGTGTGACTCACCATGCTGCCACCAACAGTAGCACTGCCCAAAGAGTAGTTTTGGGTGAAACCTGCACCACACAGCTGGAGAGAGAAGAGGTTGGGAACAGATGTCTGTCGAACCAAAGAGTCAAAGAAGGGCTCCAATTTCTCGTCAGGCTGGAGAGAAAGACACAAATGTTTCTTTGACCTTTCCCAACATGCTACAATAGGCACCTAGAATGAGTGCAATGGGCAATAAACAAGAAGAAAAGGGCTTCCTGTCTTTTAACTGTTGGCACTATTATTAATTGATATTTTCTTACTCGGGCTATATCAGCATAGGCAAGTCCAAGGATTCCCTCCCAGTTAGATCCATTGATGAAGAAGCGATCAGACTGGGTGATTGCAGCAATGTTGGCGCGCAGAGTGGCATTGGGGCCATGGGGGACAGAGACAAGGTCTGTGCCCAGCTCCCCTTCCCAGCGGCCTTGAGTGTAGGGAACGTACACATTCCTACCCAGGTCTCGATATGAGTTTGAGCTGTGATTAGGACAGAGAAGATGATTTCTCATTAATAAAAATATATGTGTGATGTCTCTGGACAACGTGCTCACTGATTGAGTCTCTACTCACAGAGAACGATGGTAGTATCTGCGCAGGAAAGGATGAGCAGCTGCCCCAACAGCAAAGTTACTGCTTCCAGTGTCCACCAGGATATTCAACTAAGTATTGGAAGGAAATGGAGAAAAGGGCAGACAGTGATTTATTGTACAATGTAAACTGTGTAGCATATTTACAACAACAACAACAACTTGATTCATTAAAATATAAAACAAAGAGAACATTAGAGTGTGAAGAGTCCCTTTGGAATACACCAAAAAGTATTATGGCTGGTCCTTATTTCTGGCATAGCTCTGGGGAGAAATAATTGTAATTCTAAAGTTTCTGTCGTCCTTATTAGTTCATTCTGAGGTTATGAATACAAATCAGTGATAGCTGGCTGTCCAGATTTCCTGGGTCTAGATCCATACGTGCTTTCTAAGCAGATTAGTCTTTCAAGTGTCAACTCAATCACAATATTAATTTTAGAAATCAGTTGGATGGTGGTCTTGTTCATGTCTGACAGGTCCTAACATTTCTCAAAACAAGGTTGTCTCTTTGGAAGGAGGTGAAATGCAGGCATTAACATTACAGCTGTAATGTGGCAGAAATGCCAGGGTCAGACCGATTGTTTTCATCTCTATGAATATTGCTTAATCTCTGTCCTTTTTATGAAACAATATTCTGTGTGATGATCACTATTAACACCTTTACTTTTTATTTAATATGAGCTTTTTTGCAAATGTTCTCAATTAGGGCCTAATTTCATTTTGATCTCTCAGGCATTATCCAGTCCTCTTTCACTCTAATGCCCTGTGATGCTTCCTCCTGACCTAAATGTCCTTCTCTGTCCCTTCTCTGTCTCCACTCTAATCCTCCCCTCCTCTCAGGTTCCCCATTTTACTCCTCCTCTCTCCCATCTCTACCTCCTCTGTCTGCATCTCTGTGAGTATCATATTTTGCACAATCAGTCTAAACAGGTAGTGAATGTATGAATGGAGCTCAATGGCAGAGAAAATAGAACAACACAATACCAACTGTCTATTAATACAATATGTGATCATTCTCTACAAAAAACCCTTATGTATGCCAGACTGTATTATTCACTTTATTTGAAAGTCCATATAGTGGCACAGAAACAGATGAGCAGACAGGCAGCCACAGCAAGATCTTCAATAATGGATTGGCTCTTTAAATATCCAGAGAACTGCTACTGTCTCAAGGGCCACACCTGAAAGCCCAGAATAAATCCAGACTTGTCTACCTTGTATGTTTTTTGTAACACACACACACACATACAATTCCACAACAATGGTATACACACAGCCAACACACATTTTCTCTTTGACCACTTCCACTATCAGTCCTACTGCTGTACACAATCTGTCTTCCTGTTTTTGGAAAGAAATTTGCTGACTCTCCAGGCTAGATCTGTTTCCTTCAAACATATGCCCACACTCACATCTCGAGTCACCATGCTCCATGCAAAGTAATCCACAAGGCTGTACACACACACACACAAATACTAACAGCAGCATCCTGACATAGTGAGACCTCATGTCTTTCCCTCCTGCACTGGTTCTCTCTCTCTGTCTTCCTGTCCTCCCTGGCAGAGTGCCTTTCTGTTCCAGCCATTACATTTGCCCTTCCCCCATCACTATGGATTAGAAGTCATCGAGTGTTTACCAGAAGAGAAGGCAACATGCAACATGGAAATTACTATTAATTGCCACCAACGTGGAATCCATCAAATAAATGTCTGTAAAAAGTCTCTTTTGCTTCTGCTGACCCACTGACGTATACACTCTGAATCACTGCATGACTGGATAGTAGGTTTTATATGCTGAGCACCGTAGATTTTATGCTGTACACACTGTCCACAGGTAATTTGATTCAAGATATTCAGCAACAGTTGAATGAAATGGAAATTGGTCTAGCCTAGAGCCTTGTCAAGAGAGAACACTAAAGTGAGATCTATATAATCATTCCGTGTCATGTGTGACAGTTATGCAGTTGATGTGTCTGTTGAGGGCACCCTAAAGTATGTTCAGCCTTGTAACACTTCATTCAAATGAAAATGTGTAAAAATGTACCATGATGTTGTCATTTATTTCCAAGCAGCAATATAATATTGGTATTTTAATCAAAGCATGGCATCAGTGTTTGTTTGTTAATGTTGCTATAAGCAACAGAAAGTTAGCTGTCTAATGACACTCACTCTGAAGCAGACAGATTTTTCTTTCTTTTTCTATCTTACTTTATCTACATTAACAAAGGAAGCTTCAATGTCTGTCAGTGGCAGAGTGGCACCTCTACCCATGACCTTAGGACCCATCATCTCTGCCATCATCTCACAGTCATTCTTTATGCTTCCTATTTACCTCCCACATCCTGTCTTCTGTCACCACCACTTCCCTTTTTCATCTCTCAAACTACTTTTAAACTACTCTTTTGACCGTCCTCATCCGTTTCACTTTCTATTGCGATCTCTCTCCCTACCAGCTCATCTCTCTTTCTGTCGCTCTCTCTGCCATCGCCCTCTGTGTGCCAGCCTGTACACCACAGCTGCACCCAGCTGGCAGTCCTCACTCTGCAGAATTAATGGTTCCATTATCTCTCTGTATCATTCAGGCCCTTCTTTCACTCTCTCTCTCTCTCTCTCTCTCTCACTCACACACACACACACACACACAGGCCATCTGTCATTGCAGGCACATCCACAGTACTGGACAATCACAGTATATTTCAAGTACTTTTCTGTCAGCTGATTTAATTTCCCTATATGGACATCTAAGCTATATTTTTACATTTGAATAAACAAAAGTTTTTGGGGTGTTACTAGAGCAAGCATTTCTCAGTGTCACTTCTTTTATTTTTATTATCTTTTCTATTATTTAGTGTCATAGAATTGAAGTAGGCATAAATTAAAATGATGTTAAAATGCAATTATTGTGTGTCCTACAAACACATGTTAATACTGCTGAAGAAAAACTATATTGACTTTAGGGAGCAGCTGGTTCTAATTAATTTGATTTACTTATGAAACATCTATGAGTATAGAGAGAGTAATACAAGGTGTAGTTTGCAATGACATAACATTGATCACACCATGTCTATAAAATCTCTACCTTCTGTGGAGGAGAACCCACGGCCATCTCCACGTAGTATCCCTGACCGGACTTCCCACGCAGATTATCAATCATGTCCACAAAGCTGACACCGCCTGGTGCCGCTCCTCTCCGCCTTCGGGCAGGAAACCTGGCCGCGCTGCCGCGTCCGCGGTCCGACGCTACCGCTGCTGCGGCAGCAGGTGACAGCGATGGTGGCTGCTCCCCGCGAGCGCCTTGCCGCAGTGGCACGCGGATTGCCAGAGGCAGGCCCGAGGAGCTCGAGGTGGACTGTCCGCCGATCAGAAAACACAATGTCGTCCATAAAAACACAGCCGTCAACCGGCGGGGCTGCAAGCTCGACGCCTCCATGCTGAAGCACGGGAAAGCGGTTTGTAGTATGTTTGCCTCTGATTTTTTTTTTTTTTTTTTGGCGCTCCCTTCAGATTGACATCCAGTCTTCAGCGGCACAGGAGAACAGATCAGGTGGTGATGATGATGCTGAAATGACGGCTAAAACCATGATGGCAGCGGAACCACACACGGACGAGGTCACTTTCTTTTCACTCCGGGTTTCTCTAAATTTAATTATACAGCGAGGAAGGACTAGAACATACAAATCAGCACAGAGCGGAAATCAAATTGCTCTCACAATTAAGCAGTCCTCGGTGTCACTGATCATTTGAGACGCCGTGTAGATTGCAGGCTCTCTCTCCCTCTGGGCTCCGTGTATCAACAAACAGCAGGCCTGTGTCGTTTTTTCGGCGCATCTTCCTGTCAAACGAGCGGAACCATCGTCGGTAGGCAGACTGGCCGGCAGGCTACCGTAACCCGCATCCTTCCTCCTTTCTGACCGGTTCATTCTGTTCTCCGCCTCCCAGTCTTCACCTCCTCCTCCTCCTCCATCCACCCTAAAGCATCCTCAGACCTGCGAAATGCGCGCGCATCACCTCTGTCAAGTCAACGAAAGAAAACAGGCGACTTCCTGTAACAACTTTCAAAATAAGACATAACTTCCAAGAAGCTGAATGAAATGCTCTCGTAGGGTAAACATGACTGGGCCACACCTGTTTTACACCAAACCAGGGTTAACTTTATTTGTGATGTATAACAGTTTTCTAAAAGAAACATCGTTTAGATTCACCTTACACGTAGACTGTTGTTTTACATAACTTGCATGCACTTTGACACTCGACCGCTTTTCAATTTTATTTTGAAGGCTGGTCGCTCACCTCTCAGTACTTTTTCCGGTTAATGACCAAGAGAAACAGAATTCAGTAAAATGCAGTTTGTCCTTGTCTCTCTTCAGTTCTCTACCTGTGCCACATAACCTAAATCCATTATATGTCTCCTCGAAACAGAAAATATCAGAAATATGGTTTTAAATTGTTTTTAACAACAAGCCAACACATTACAATCACATGATTATTTATTCACAATGGATATTTTAGATATCCAGTACCCTACATGTAGCTTATATATTTCTTTGTGTGTATTGTTACTTCACCGCTGCGACCCTGCACTCTTGTTCATGCTTGCTATGATAATAATGATTTTAAGATAAATATAACTTTAATCCAAAACACAATTATATCAAAAGAGGCAGAAGCAAAGAAGGTCAAACTGCAGCTATGACAGGTTGGCTCCTGCACAGTCCCAGTATGAAGAAAGATGGAAGAAGGAGGCAGGCGTTAATAAAGAGTTCTCATCTTTCTTCTCTACAGAGAGTCCAACAGGGTCCTTATTGTGGTGGAGCAGCTCACACTGCTCTACCAGCAGTGGGCCTGGCCCTTCCTGTCCTGAAGAAACACAACAAATGGATGACTATCAGGCTGAAGTTATTGTTAATTTTATTTTTTTTTTATTAGATGAAACAGAACTGGTTTGACTTAGAGCAATTTAGATGACAGGTTATAAAATGCATGAAGGAACTCACTGGCTGAAGTCTTTAAGCCACTGCTCTGCTCTCCAGGTTTAGTGGTGAGGGGCTCAGCTCTGCCCTCTGGTGGACACCACACTTTGAGGGGGCTGATAATAGCATACAGACACATACAGAAGTAAGCAGTCACCCTACAGCACACATGCACGGTAAAGCACAAACACACATGTTCACTATTATCGCATCCCCTACAGTTTTACCCTGTGACCATTAACCTACAATGTATGAACCCCTCTCACATACAAAGGTCAAAGATTAGCTATCATCCAGACTGCCCGCTTATCACTATTTACCAGCTGATAACGGCGATGAAGACACACTGTGATCATAATAAATGGCCTTTTGAAAGGAGAATTATTTAAGCGATTTTTAAACAGACAAAACCCGATTGGATGACTGACACTCACCAGTCCTGTGGGTCTGTGGTCCTGAAGCCTTTAGCAAAAGGGTTGCTTGCAATTTTTAGCTGAGTGATCTGAGAGAGAACGTGAAAAGCAACTTAGTGCTGGTTGACATGAACAAGTATGTTGTTTGTAGTCTATTGAACTCAGTTTCCTACCCTATGGTTCTGATAAGCTGTGACGGCCATGAACCGTGTCTCCAGGAAAGAGAAAGAACAGAAGTTCCTGTATGCATTTAAATGGCTATTAGGCCCAGGATCCACATACACAACATGGAAGCGTGGCTGATAGCGATGCATGGAGTTCAGTATCATCTGGCAAAAGGGAAAGATATGATTTATAAGTAAAAAGTGGAATATAAACAAAATTTTTCATTCAAACAGTCACATTAAAAACTTTGACTGACATGTCCATTGTCATCCAGCAGGTTATTTGTGAGTTTGAGAGTGTCAAAGGAGACAGTCTGCTTCATCCACTGAGCTCCGCGGGCAGGTGAGTCTGGGTGGAAATGCATCCTGCTTGGGGCTGTGACGTCAGCCCGTCCTGCCACCAACCAGGATGAGCTGTGAAATGCGTATCTAACAATATACACACACATCATGAGAAAAAAAACAGCGCATATATACGGGTAGCACCAGGGTTAGAAATACATTTGTATAAGTTGGCAAAAGTATCTGACCTGTATCGTTTGTCATCAACAGGGATAAAGTCCATGAGCAGTACATATTCAGCAGAAGGATCCATGCCAGAGATTCGCACCTGAAACGTTGGAAACATCCTCCTGCAGTGTGTGAACATGTAAATGAGTATAAGATACACAAACGAAAGAGAAAATATTCAAAGAAAATCTTTAAATGTGAAGATTTGGGTCACCTTCCAGCTTTGGTAACAATCATCTCTGTGCCCAGCTGGTCAAACTGCTGCCAAAGTGGCTGCATCTCTAACTGGACTCTGATTCCACTGACTTGGGCGGCCTTGGTGCTCGACAACGAACCCCCATCCAGACACCATGGCAGAGATACCTCACAGGTCTGAGGCAGCCTAAGACCTGAGGATAGGAAAGAGGAGATTGGTGTAAAAAATCATTTTTGCTTATTATCATCAACCCATATTTACACCATGGTCTTAAAAAACACTTACCATCCATTTATCTCAGTGTCTTCAAGTTTGTTTAATAAATTAAGTTGCTGTTTTGTTTCTTCCACTGATATTTGTTTTTATTCCAGTCTCTCTGCAAAAAATGTTTCTCCAAGCCGCAGAAGTGACTGTCTGTGTCCAGGAACAAGCTGGTTTTATAGACCAGGGCACTCTCACTGGGGACTTCAGCACAGGCCTCATCCATTACAATATTCTTTGTACCAATGACACACACTAATCACAGCTGCACACAGTTATATGCATGTGGACAACACTGTGACTACACACACACACACACACACACACACACACACATACAATGATCATCTAGAAATCTCTGCATTCCCTGTAGCCCACGGCCTTATGTGGAGTTTGTCTTGACCAACCTTTAGCACATTAATAAGAGCAGTGTGGACAGATGAGCACGGCAACCCCTTTTATTATTCATAGACAAGTTGAATTTTCAGCACCTTACTAATTGGAGAGTCTGTTATGTCTTCAACTTTTGTTTAAAAGCAACATTCCAGGATAATTATAAAATACAATATTAATCAAATTAAAATCATTTCTTTTTCTGTTTTTTGCGTAAGATTTTCCAACCACACAACAGAAAGCCCTTACAGTACAGACCGATGATCTATTGTTAGGTAGCATCCTCATTAACATGCTTATTCTTTAATTAAACAGATACAATTGGCATGAGTAACATGGCTCCTGTGGATACATCCATAACGGAGCTATAGTGAAAACCTGCCATTTTCCTGCACTGATATGAACCCCATATCTGCATGATCTAAAATATCTTGACCTGATTTATCCATTTGCTTCAACATGTCCCCTCTCTATTTGCCTGTTTTCTCACATACCTCAGTAAATTCTCCATTGCTACCTTAAACACAGATTTCTATGCGTCCTTTTCCACTTTGCACTTTGTGCCAGGCTGAATGTGTTGTTTGTATTAACTGGGTATTTGTCATAGCCCAGGCCAGATGTTAAAGTTCAAATAGAGTCACTTCATGTTCTGCAAATAAAACAATTTTCACATTGGCCAAACATGTATGCCAGACTATTTGATATATATTGTTCTGGCTTTCATAGAATATAGCACTGAATATAAAATCTGCAAAAGAAACCATGATTATGCCAATCTTAGTCTTTAGTAGTGTGTGTGTGTGTGTGTGTGTGTGTGTGTGTGTGTGTGTGTGTGTGTGTGTATGTGTGCATGCATGTGCCTTTTCTGTATCTTCAGTGCCTGGACATTGTGTCGGGAG
>JAVQJX010098949.1:0-17000 GCA_036025115.1 Ambassis agassizii | reverse complement strand
GTGTGTTTTGATTTTCTGTGTGTGTGTGTGTGTGTGTGTGTGTGTGTGTGTGTGTGTGTGTGTGTGTGTGTGTGTGTGTGTGTGTGTGTGTGTGTGTGTGTGTGTGTGTGTGTGTGTGTACTTCCTTCATTTCTCTATCAGTGCGGTCCAAATATAGAGATGATGGGACCCTGCAGCGTAATCCAAAGTTACGACTCTGCTTCACCTCTCAGACAGTTCCAGCACACCCACTTTGTGTGATAGCCAACTGTTATTGCTGCTCCAAATGATCGGCCATTAATCCTGTCCCTCTACCCTGCAGCTGAATCAGACTTTCAGCTTGAAAAGCATCACAGACAAACTGTGCTGGTACTCCAGCACACACACACACACACACACACAGCTCTCTGTTCACATGAAGTCCTCACTCTTTTCTTGGAATTCCAGTTATGTTAATTATAAGAGCATTAACAGGAGATAAATAGTTCAGAAGGGGAAACATGAATAGATAAAAGCTGCAGGTTTGTCACATGCAGCCGCTTCACCTGCCATGGACACCAATGTTATTTATTTAATGATACATCAAGCCCTGCTTCTGCTCATTAACACTGAGAGGCCTGGGCGTCTATTTTTAACCATTTGCATAAAAGATTCACAAAGAAAGTTTTTATTTATTAACACTATACAAGTTTCCATAGCATTCAGCAGCAACACCAGCAAAGGCTGCACATTTTAAGGTCTGAGGAGGAAGACGGGCAGTGTTTTGGGTGAACTGACCCTTTAAGAATTGATGGGAGATGATTCAGAGAAATGGATTTTTTTCCCTTTGTGTGCTCAGATTGTGGGTTTTTTTCTTTATCATTGCAGTGCTGCATGAAATATGTCCTTCCAGGAGGCCTCTTTTCTGAGTCACAGCAGTTTGCATCCTGTAATAATGGGCGTGTAGTGGGCTACACTGACGTGGCAGCAAAATGTTCTGCAGAGAGGCTCATATATTTTCATTAAGCGAGGCCGGAATCTGTGGATTTTCCATTCTAAGATCTGTGTCGGAGCTCTTTTTGGCTCACGATCAATCAGCCCGCAGCTAATTTATCAGCTCTGCTTTTTACACACAATGAATTCATTCATTTGTAATCCACAATGGCCTCTCTCCGTGAAACAATGCTGCCCATCTGTTGCAGCCTCTTGAATGTTTTTGTGAAGTCACGACCCTGAGATGTGACAGTTTGAGTCAGAGCTGACTGAGGAGAGCGCGGCTGACAGCTGAGGCACGGCTCAGCCTCTCCAAAGAGCCTGATTTCCTGCCTCAAATCTGCTCAAATGCCCCCCAACCAAACAACACAACACCCGTCCAGAGGAAGCAGACTCCTGTTGGCATGGTAACCATGTAGGGCCTTGTTTAATTCCTCTTGATAAAGGATGCTAACAGTCTGAAGAGCAGACACCTTTATCACTTTCACTGAATTATGTGGCAGTTTGTTAAATGTTACTCGTGATTTATTCTCACATTTTAAATCATCATGGGTGGAAATGATCCACTGAAATCTACTCATTTGTCATGGTCATTGTGTCTTTGACCACGTCTGTGCTAACAGGACTGCCAATGATTACAAAAAAAAATTATGCAAATCTCCCATCGTGCTTGTCAGCAGTTCTTCTCGGCTGTAGCAGAGCTCAGCAAGCTGTCCTTTCAGCTGAATTCATTTCATTCATAGTTAATTTTCAAGTTGCCGCCTGCACAAATAAATAAAATTATCTCTCCTGCAGATGTATCTACAAAGGCGCAGAGCTCTTTCTGCTTTCAGATTACACACACACCTTCGTGTTTTCCTCTCTCTCATGGCCATGGAGCTGTGTTTAAGCCTGATGTTTTAGGCTGTGATTTGGTGGCTGCCCTGGGTCAAACACCACAGTTGTGTTTTGCCCTGCAGGCTGTTTTGCAGCTTCCAGTGGTTCCACCGAGCAGCAGGGCTGTGCATCAAGGAGCAGGTGGAGGGAGGCGGACTGCAGCCTGAAATAGGAGGTGACTGCTGACATTCACCTGGATGCCCTCTGTAAGGAAAGGGAAATGATCCTGAGGCTAGAGCCAGAGATGGAGCAGAGCATGTGTGTGTGTGTGTGTGTATGATTATGGTTACTAAGGCTACAGCATGCTGCCCTGATAGAAAGGGAGGGGCTTGGAGGAAGGTCAGGCAGCTGAGGTACAACCAGCTAAATCAACTCTGAAGTGTGAGGTCCCTGGTGGCGTTTGGGTTGAGGATATGTAGCTGTTTAGGTTGCTCAGGAGGAACATAGATTGTTGCTTAGAATGGGACCTTGTGTATACTGTAGCTCATAGCACACCCTCTGGGCTGTAAATCCCTTTGAAACGGCACATAAAGGAGGATAAAAGATGTAGAAAGAGATGAGGAGACAAGTATACCAGATAAGATTTCTTTCTGTGAGTTGTACGCTTTGAAAACATTTCCCTGGGGGGATGGAGGTCACCTGGAATCTATGTGACAAGGAACCCCGTCAAATAGCATGCCAGGGTTTAACTCCCCCCTCCCTCCCTCCCTCAGCTGCCACCTATAGGCTCAAATCCTCCCCAGCTCCATCCCTGATGTCTGTATCCTCAGAAAACTGACTGCTCGAGCTTAAGCTGTTCAGAGAAAGGAAATGATGCAACATAAATTTCAAGACAAGGATTCTCTGTCTTTCTTCCTCTGTCCACACACACACACTGCAGGATGAAAATCAATAGCCTTTGAAGAGTGAGTCAATGCAGAAACAAATAGCTAACAGAGCCGGTGCTGGCTTCTCACACATGCTGCCTCTAATGTAAAGATGCTGAGCTTAAGCATGCCGCTCATTTTTGTCACATATACACAAAAACAGACAAACAATAGGGACACACAAAGACCCTCCTGATTAACTTGATGAAGACATTTGGCCATCTTCCTCCTCGGCATTGATTAAGTCTGACTAAGCAGCTCCCCGTTAAGTGTAAGGGCACTTTATGGGCATCTCCATTCGTCTTGGTCAGGAAGCTTCCCTCCACTTCAGGTTCAAAGTGCTGATCCTCTCACACTGGAGGGTGACGTGATTGAAAGCTGAACAGAACAGACCTCATCTGGAGATTGCTGTATAGATATGTGGGTGTTCAGCAGCACACAGACGGCTTTTTAACCTGAGGTGTTAAGTTTGTTGGAAGACTGGCCAACCCGATGCACACAGCCATTTATTCCTCACTGCTAAGCCAAAATGTGCGGCTAATTTCTGCCTGGCTCAGGCTGTGTTCTGGTTGCTGCCATGTTTTTGGACTGCGCAACATGTAGACACTCTTGGTCTGCTTGCTGTCATTGGAGGCAGCATTTGAACAGCCATGCAAAGTGATCACCTCATGCACCAACATGATGTTTACAGAAGTCATTTACTTTCTAGGTCTGCACCACATTTCCTCTTCTCTGTTTTCATGCATAAAAATTTCAAATCATAAGAGCTGCTGCATTTCTATCAGCTGATGTGTGTGGTTTTGTCCTCTAACTGCTGACGGGGCGGGGCCACTTTGGAAGCTTTTTTATTATTAAACTTGATCTGTGTCAGGGTTAAGTGCTGCCTGTCCTGTCCTAAGTGCAGTTACACACCCTTGAGCAGCATCTTTCTGTCCACCAGGGGCGTCAATTCTCTAAAGCCCAGTCTGTGCCAAAAGTTCCTGGAGCTCCAGAAGGCTGGATCCAGTCCTGTCTGTGCTAAGAGGGGCTTCAGGTCAGAGGCAGTGTGGGTCTTGAATGCAGCTCTGAATGCTGCAGAATCAGTTTGGATTCTGTGGTGCTCAAAGATGGCGTGTGCCTGCACTTTGACACCCAGTCCCAGAACTTCAATTTTATCCCCCAAAATGATGCCAGGGACGTTAGTTACGGTGTTTATAGTCGGTGAAAAGAGATAAAGTCAGACCGGTTGTCTCTTTAAATCAAGCTGCAGTGTTGATGTGCCCTCAAGCTGAAATGGTAAGAACCATTTCCACCTCTGCGGCAGGGAGACCAAATAGGCGCACTAGAGCGCTTCAAACGTGATTCTCATTCTCTTGGTCACTTGTGGTCTATGATCGTCTCCACTGCTGGAGAGGAAGCAATTTGTCTCTTTTTTCTGTGGGACTTCTTTGTCCTCGGCGCATCTCGGAGACGTTATTTAATTTTTATTTTCCTCTCTCTTTTTTTGTTCCATCCGCAGAACTCTGTGGCAGTCGCCTCAATCCATTTACCGCTGGCTGGTACGCCTCTCTCCTCCTCTGCGTTGCAATCTGTTGATAACTCCACTTGCAGGCTGCAGTTTATTGTTTTTCGCAATGGGAAACTCTTTCCTTGCACGGGGAATTCGTCAAATCTCGCGGATGATGGGAAGCGTAGGAGCGTTTCAACACCAGTTGCTTTCACCAAATTAGGTAAGAGGAAATCCATTTTTTTACCATCATGCCTGTGATGTCAACGCTGTTACTGTGTTGCCAACACGGTCTCTGTTTACACCCCTACACACACACACACACACACACACACAGTGAGGATCCATCAGTTTGTTCATGCGCAACATGTTGACACAGAATTCTGCGCATGTTTCCAAAATAAATATCAAAAATCATTTGTTTATTCTGCTGCGGTCTGTTTGAAAATACAGAATTCAGAATGATGTGAAAGTTTTCTGCTACACTTCACACAACAGTCAGCTGCAGTCACTGTCTGTGTAATGTGTGTGTGTGTGTGTGTGTGTGTGTGCAGGAGTTTGTGCGTCCATGCGTTTTCTGTGCCATGGCACTTACAGACTTTCCACTTGGTTTCCTTCTCTGAATGTGCTGCTTCTCTTACAGATGGGTGCAGCCTCGGGAGCGCCGTGCACTCCGTTACTGTCGCTCTCAGGCACTTCGCACTGGGTGTAGACCCCACCGCAGCCTATTGGGATTTTGACCTGCTGGATGGACACGGTGGCTGGAGGGCAGAGGGCTGCCACATAACAGGCTCCGGGGGCAACACGACCACTATTCACTGCAGCCACCATAATAACTTTGCTGTGCTGATGGTGAGTAGTCTGCTGTGTGATTCATTTAGCTATGACCCCCCCCCCCGTAACGTGTCTTCCGCTGTTTAGGGCCTATTATGGAGTAAATGCATTTTTTCTCTCTCGCCGTGGAATAGATGGAGTCACGTGTTTAAAGAAGCACTTCATGCAGGGACCTTTAAAAGCTTCCTTTATTGTTGCTCTTCAGCAGAGGCAAAGGATTTGTCAAACGCGCTACGGGGATTTATTGGCTTTGGAGTGAGCGCTACGCTAAATTCCCCCCTATATCCTGGAAATGAGAAGTTGCGTGTGTTGTATAGTCTGCCACCTTTTTCCAATAAGCAGCACAGCAGCTGAAATAGACGCGATGCTCAGGAGAAGGAGCGCCTTGTCAGGAGCTGTTCGCCTCCGAGCGCAAGTGCTCTGCTAATTGGTTGCAACCATCGCCGAGCGAAAATGCTGGACTGTAAAGCGTAGCATCGTTCATCTGCCTTCTCCTGACGACCTCCCCTGTTCAGATTGATTTCATGAGGATAATACCAAAAGCGCAATGGCATCGCATCGCCCAGTCTCTCCATAGAGCCGCTGCGCCTGGTCCGCTTTTTTTGGATGAAAAGAAATCCTCCGGATGTTTACCGAAGAGTGGGATTCGTTAGACTGGGAGGTCAGTTCTCAGTAGAGCATGAAAAGTGTTGTGCTTGAGATGTCGGTGCTTTCCGAGTTGCCTTTTTACCTGCATATTTTATGAAGCCGCTGTTCAATTCTGCTGCTCGCTCGTGTGTGGAAATAAGCTGCCTCGGAAAAAAAAAGCCGCATAGGAATGGGAAAGAGTGGGGTACGAGGGGAAGCACAAAGCACGGCACGGGGGCGCGGGGGGAGAGTGGGGTGTCTGTGGAGAATACTAAGCTGTTGTCAGATGGAGAGCAGATGTCAGATTGTCGTTGTGCATGTGTTTTCCTATCAGCTTGGGGAGGCGCGCCGTCAATGGGCACACAGTGACTGTCAGATCGGCAGCTTCTTCTTCTTTTTCTGGTCAAATTTCGTGGCAGCAGATTAAAAATTAAATTAAACTTCAAGACACGTCCTACAAGTAGAAGGTGTAGTCATAGTGATGGTGGAAAGCCGTGACGGGAATGTCCACATCACGGTCTTGTGCGAGCGTTTGCGCCGGGGATTGCGCGTCTACTAATGCAGTCACCACACCCGCCTGGTCTCTGCAGTGCCCGAGAAAAGGACCCTTATTTACAGACTTGTGACATCATTCTCCTAAAATACTGTACACCGTAACGGTGCTGTGTGTGTCTGCAAGTGCCGAACCTGTTGCATAATCTTTTCATGTCAGACAGACGCATCGCCTGACTGCAACTTGAGCATTTTTAATTTGCAGTGTTGATATGTGAGGGGAGCCCTGCAGGGAGAGTGAAGGGACAACATTAGAGCTCCTGCTTGAAGGCCAAATGAGGGTAACAAGTTGCAGAAGACATTGAGCTGCTGTGGCAAAGTTAAAGGAGGAGATGTTTGAACAAACAGCTCCAGCACTGAAGCACTGCTGAGGGCCGGCAGTGGCCATTAGAATGCATTATTCCTGTTGATTCCTTTACATCCAGTTCTTTGGTGCCTGTGTGTGCAGATGATTAGTCTACAAATAGCATGACAGCCCAACACAATAGTCCCTGAGGAGGACTGAGGTTTGGGATATAAAAAGGACTTTAATGAGAGTCTTCTTGATTTGGCTCAGGAGGAATTACACAGCGGAGAGTCTCCCTGCTCGGCTTTGTGATCAGAATGTCAAATAACTGACTTTGGACAGGATCCCTGTGGAAAAACTCCACAGCAGCAGCCTTGCATGCTTTCACTCTCCCTCCTGCTGTGGATGTTGAACATTGGTAGGTGTAACAGAGGTATAATTTTCACTCAGGAAATCAGGTCGAGTAGTGACCTGTTACACTCTAACCACTGCTGCAGATTGTTTCACATGTGGCTCGTGTGTTGAAAGACGGCATCTCTCTCTGTGTTTTTTTTTTTTTTGTCCCTGCTGCTCTGAGCTGAACTTGAATGTGTTAGAATGCAGCCGCTCCAGATTTCAGCACCGGGGACAGTTCCTGTGCCGTGGTGTCCCGCCTCCTGCAGGCCAGCGTCTGTCTGAAGGGAGGGCTGACTCACTCGTTTACAGCAATGCAGCCTCATCATCTGTCTTCATCACAGTGACAGGCCTCAACCCAACACCACAGCCCCTCTTTTAACCTCCTCCAAAAGACACACCTCTCCTCCCCTGCATCCATGCTGTGTGCTCCGCCTCGCAGGCAGACAGGTTCATTTATTTATTAATGTGTCGATGAAGGAGTTCCTGCGTTTGATTGCTGCGTTTCTCCAGACTGTTTAATATGCAGGAGCAGACCTTTTCAAACCAAACACACAGGCACACAACTGTGCGGTGTGGGTGGCTGGCTTTTGAAAGGTATCCAATGATAACAAAAGCCCTGAGGCCACGGTCCAATAAGAGAAGAGCTGCCTGCAGATATATGTTTCCATACACTGCTCAGAATATAATGAACATGTGTAGTGAGGCGGCTTCCTGGAAGGATCCTGCTCTGTCTACAGACCTGTTGGTTAAAGTGTGTGTGTGTGTGTGTGTGTGTGTGTGTGTGTGTGTGTGTGTGTGTGTGTGTGTGTGTGTGTGTGTGTGTGCGTCTAAACACTACACTGTCCATTTCCACCAGCAGCAACCTGAGGACGTTGCTGCTGCTGACATCGCAGCAGGACCACTCAGCAAGTTGAAAGAGGCAGTCTTGGTGAATCAGCACACACACACATTTCCACTGCCTTTAAACACGCCTGCCAACTCATGGTGCCTGCCAGTGAGAGGTACGGCTTATATGAAGATGCTATCGCTGTTGTTGGATGGTTCATTACCGCAATGCGGCTCTAAGGACAGTATTATAAAAGTAGCATGGTGAAGGATGCCAGTGTCGCTAAACATCTGGGGAGGGAGAGCTTTGCCATTTCCTGAGGGTTTCAAGACTAAACAAATCATACTGGGCAAACCTCCACAGCCCATGTTCCACCATTCTTCCGCGTAGGGCGGAGAAGTGTGACAAGTTTAGGGGGAGGATGAAGGGTGGATTTTACATCAGGTGTACAGCTGCACACACGCACACAGTAAACAGGAAGCAGCAGGGAGAGCACAGAAGACAAGGCCTCCATTTGAATGAGGCAAGATCTGCAGTCAGAGTTGTCTGACTACAGTGAACATTTTCGCCAACTAGTAATTGAGTAAATTCTGAGACGAAGCTGGCCTTCACAGTAGACACGGATAAACAAAGGCAGTGGTTGGAACAGAAGTTACATTTACCATAGGGAGAAAGACCCACAGAACTAGAGACATGCTGACAGCTACTCTCTTCTGTTTCAGAGCAGCTTAGTCATGGAAGCCCTAACTGCACCATGGGGTAACTGCATTAACACAAACTGTGCCCTCTCTGCTCTGATGTACTGCTGATAGCAAACTTATGAAGTGTTAAACTCAATGTAACACCACCAGTGAGACAACAACAAAAAGAAACTGATACTGCCTTTTTTAAGAGAAGGGGAAAAGTAACAATTTACCACACAATGCTTAAGAAATGTAGCGTCCTACCATCCATTAAAAAAATAACACTTTTGTTTGTTGATGTGTTTTTCTCATTCTTTTTGAATAACACTAGACCTCCAGGGCTTCAGCAACTGATAACAAGTTCTACATGCAACACACAGCATATAAACAAGTGCCTTTGGAATGATTAGATCTTTAACTGGAAGTTTGACAACTATTGTGATAACTCTTGAAGAAAAACCTTAGATTTAACAAAACTGTGGGGTCCAACACTGATTGGTTACACTTCTTTGTCCATTCTTATAACAAACCAGCTCACATTCACACCATATAAAGGCAACAAGACACACTAGCAGGTGTCTCTCAAAAGGCACCAAACAGATGATACTCCACCTTATAACTCATCACGTTAATCATGTATAATAGTGTAAGAAGAGCCAAATTCGGTTAGCCTCTGAAGAAACCTTAACAGGTGGAATAAAAACCCACTGCAATTATCTCACACTCAATTATTCAAGCTTATTGTTCCAGGGTGCCTTATGGCAGTTTTCTGGTCTGCTTAGTTTTTTTTTTTTTTGGGCTATTAGATACAAAACAACAACTAGAAACTGTCTGAGAGTTATTCATAAAAGCCTCTAGTGGGATACCTTAAGGCAAGAGTGAGAGAGATAATTTTTTTAATCTCCCCTTCCTTTGATATTGTGCATATGGATATCCCACATTTCTTAATAGCTACTCTAGTAATGCGATTGTGATAGATTAACAACAGTGTGTATTCTCAACTCTTAACTGGACCTGATTTCATTGATAATGTTTCATCTTCACATGAATAGGTCTTTTCTATCAGTATGGCACGTTCACAATGACCCATTGGCTCATGTGTGTTAGAACATATTTATTTGCTTATTGAACACGAACACTGCCATGTGTAATTTCAAGACCCACACTGACCTATGATAAATGCTTTTCTATCTCCACCTAGCCTTTAGAGATATATTCACATAGTGTTCTCAGAGAAACTCTGTATATTATTATCACTATTTATCTGAAAACCTTTTGAAAATCTTTTTTTGTCCCCACAGTTTCTATTATGATTTGTGAATCAACATCGACGCTGCAGGACCTGAGAGCTAAATGGTCCATCCATTAAGCTCCATCAGGCAAAAACAAGCAGATCTAAGTCTGTTTACAGCATTAATCAATGAGCTGCCCACTCACAGGTCTCTAAGCTGCAATAGGTACCTGCGATCGCTACGCCTTTACTCTCAATTGTCCCCTCAAGGTTACTGCCTGGCTCTGCTCAGAGGATGAGAGCTGCATACTGAGTGCATCTGCTGGTGTGGAGCCAGAGGGCCACTCAACACAAACGTCTGCTTTCTGTCCTGTCCAGGGATTAAAAAAAAAAAAAAAAAATCACAAAGTCTCAGCTGATGGGCAAAAGATAAGGAAAAAATGGCAGTAGATAATGAGACTAAGAAATAAAGCTGAGCAAGTTATTTTTATTTATATTATCATATAGATCATATATAAATTAACAGATAGGCAAATGTGGCTATTGGAAAAAAAGAGCATGATGTACCAATAATGCAAGAAGAAGGCATTAGGAAGGCTTGTAAAAGTAAGACTAGAATAAAAAGCCAAATATTTTGCTCTCTTTTTTAAAAAGAAACAAAAAAATAAATAAAGTAAATACTAATTAACCCCAAACTCAACAAACCAGTCCTAGCCTTTATCCTTCTTCCCTACTTCGTACCCTCATGAGAATGCAAGTTTACAAGTACACCAGTCGGGCAACATATGATCCGGCCATCAGCCACCGCATCCCTGCACAGAGCAGCCATCAATGATGGATGAAGCATGAATTAATCACGAGGGAGGGGACAGAGATCTAAACACACAGCAGGGAACAGAGAGAGACCAGTGGTGAGGAGCCTGGAGAAGTCCCACTGAAACATGAGTATCACTTAACAACAAGATTACGTAATACAAGGTCAAGAAGAGAAGACTTTAGAAAGTGTGAGGGTGGAGGAAGTGACCTTTGTTATAATGTCAAAGTGAAAATCCTTATTGCATTTAAACTCTAAAAAGGTCGTTGTTATGTTGGAACAATTATGTTTAGTTTTTTTCCCAGAGAATTTAATCAACTGTGGCACAAACATGCACACGATTTCAAGGACAAAGGATTTTAATTTGTGATGATAACGAACCTGACATCACCGCATGCTTGGTTGTGTGGTCATGCTTGAATATTGTAATGATCAACACTTCTTACAAGTTTGAACCAATCAGATCACTTCTAGCTGTCGTCACCATCAAACACTCGCATAAATGCCTGGTAGTTCCTCGGAATGCGCCTGATACACAAGATTGTTGGAAGACATGACAATAAATATCCAAAAGGTCAAAGGTCAACCTGATTCTGCAAAAACAAACGTGTATGTAAAGTGCACCTAGTTGGTAAAATTATATGCATTTTTAATACTGTGATACTAAAATTAACAACACCCCTTAACCTTCATTTTTACCTAATGTATGAGGAAAAAATAAATCTCATAGAAAACACTCTGATACACATGTGAGTCTAGACGTCAAACCATGTTGCCAAGCTGGCGCAGCATCCCTGGGACTTAGGTATATGGGCTTAATTGATTCAATTATACTTGGACTCACCTCAACACTGCAAGAAGGGCAATGTTGCCAAAGCTGGCAAGGCGACCATTAATAAATCCCTCCTAAGTGTTTGCAAAGTGCCACTCACAGCACTACCTCTATTAAATCTATCCACCCACACAAATACATACCTGCATAGTAATAGTAGTTTGACTGGCAGTGTATTTTAACACATGGTGTCATTCATTAGGTATGAGCCACACGGAAACACTTTAACTAATTGATAGTGGAAGGAAACAACACACTAATAAATAAGCTTTTCACTTCTGTCTGTGTACCCTCATGCGTGTATGATGATATGACAGGTGATACAAAGAAGACAACAAAAGAATGGCAGCTTGCTCGTAGCCATGCAGATGTGGCCACAACGAGCAAGCAGGCATATAAAACCACAGCCTGTCACTCATGTTTGACGTTTGCACTGCAGTAAAAGCAACAGCAGATATTTGCATAAATAAGAGTCATTCTAATAGGCAATTCAGACATGCTTAAGCCAACTGAAACTACAGAGCTGACCTCTTTATCTGCTTCCAATAATAAACTACAATACCACTCTCACACTTGTGTAGCCTACTTCTTATGTATTTAAAATTGTACCTGCCCTGATCTTCCGGTTATTCTGCTAGAAAAAAAAAAGACATCCCAAAAGCATTCTGACACACGGGTCAGGTGTGTGTGTGTACACACGTGTCTATAGATAGGTGGAGTGGGGAGGGAGATATGTACACACCTGGTTTCACAGTCTTCAAGCGGACGGGTTCCCGAAAGTGTCGGATGACAGCCAGAGTGTCTCGGTTTGTGAGTCCGCTCACCGGAGTGCCATTCACCTCCAGCAGCACGTCCCCACTGATGGGGAGCCTCCCAATATGACAAACCATTGATTCCGAAACTATGTGTCCAAGGTAGGGGAACTCTCCCAGCTCAGCGCCGCCGCGCACCTCCACCACTGTAATTAATTCCCCGGTACCACCCCACGACACAGTGCACTCTTGCACTTTAGTGGACCAGTGCTTCTTCTTTTTCAGCGTCTTGGACATTGTTGGTAGCTTCTGTTATAACCAAAGGGAAGTCCAAGCACGACTGTCCTTCAAAACAACAATCGCTTCAGATCCTACAAGGCGCAGTGACGCAAATCATTGCCGATTAGAGAAGTTAAAAGGCAGTTCTCTTGTGTTGTCTTCCATTCCAGTGTGAAGAAATAAGCTCAAACTCCCTCCGTGGATGATCTATTCGTCCATTGAATTACTCGAGCATCACCTGAACGCGACTGGAATATGAGACCATCTACGTCAGTGTCGCATTGAAGCGGAAAGCGCTGGTTCTGATGCTGAGCCGTCTCGATCCGACACTCAAGTTCATACTAATGTGCACTTCATAAAACAACAGCAGCGTCTCCCGCTTCACTGCTACACCCCCGATGTTCGTCACAGATCCTGTGTGAGCTCTACAGTCTGTGCGCAACAGAGCCAGTCAGTAATAAAACCGTGGAGTAAAATCGGCAATTCCACTTTTGAGCTACTCCCACAGTGAGGAGAAGAAAAGTGTTCCAGAAAAAGACTTTTGAAATTGGTTAATCAGCTGAGCAATCCTCCTCTCATTGACAGTTCTTTATCCAGGCGTGGAGAAGAAACTTTACCCTGCGCACCTGTCCTCCTGCGCGGTGACATCAGCAAGGCAGTGCTTGGAAACGGGAAAACATACCTGGTCCTTTTCTAGAATGCGCGGTTTTCAGAGCCTTAAAAACACACAAAAGTCCGCTCCTTGTTGTTAGTTGCGCGCTCTGCGCTTACCATTGCTTTTTCCAAAGCACTGTGCAGATTTTTTTTATCCTGAAAACTACGCAACCGCATGCAACAGACGTGATCCGATTAGGCTTCGCTCCATAACTTTTTTTTTTTTTTTTTTAAATCTTTTTCCGTGTTTCTTTCCTGAGTGAAAGAGTTCCTGTCCAATCAGTGTTTAGTGGGTGGACTTGAAGCATAAATACTGGTCCAATTGTGAATGGCGAGGGGCGGGTGTTGTATGAGTGGCAAGTGGTGGGTTTTGTTTCCATGGTGTGTTAGGAAAGGCGGAGTTCCACACACTGGACGCATATTTTCACGTGGGAAATGCTTACATTTTAAGTTCATGGTAGTCAAGCAGCGGTTTGTGTGGCTGTCAGAAAGATGTTTCTGCCAACTTCTGTATGTTACCAAGGCAAAACTGCTGCACCCCGTCAGTGATAGTTGTGCAGTTCTGTATCCTGGGAGCGCGTTTGGAAAGTTGCAACATAGCACAGTGGGAGGTTGATATTTTGCGCAACACTGGCCTCTTGTGGTTGGAAGAGTGGCGTGATAATACTGCATTTTAGTGACACAGACGCACTACAATTATATTTTTTTATATTTGAAAATTCACTGGCTGCACAAATAAACTAGCGTTGCTCTTTAAATGATGATGATGATAATGATTCACAAGAACAAGCATCTCCTATTAGCCGTTTAAAAGTTGTGTTAGCTATTTTAAAATAGAACAGAAAACCAGAGACTATTTTCTCATATGAATATGGGAGTTGTTATTGTGCCAGAAAATCATGTCCACATGCGAGTGACATAAGTCATTTGTGCCGAAAAAGTTTAGATAATCATTACTTATTAAACTTTAAACTGTTTTTTTCTTCTTCTTTTTTTGTTGTATTTAGATTTCGTAATACATTTCTAAAAACATCAAATAGTTAACACTGTGACACAGATGGAACCTCACATGAATCTCGGTTGACTCACTCAGCAGCAGCACAGTAGTAGGTGAGCATAACTCCTGTTATTCATTTCTGCTCCTTTATTAATAATTAACAGTCAGTCAACTTTCCAGCTCACCTCTTGGGTCGGCGCCCTCTCAGACACACACACACATTAAGCTGAACCTGTTTTCTGTAAGCAGCTGATAACAGCCATGTTAGTTTGATTTCTCGGTTAATTTTTTGAATTTTAAAGCTGTAAATGTGCATTCTCTCACACATTAGGGCCTCTGGTTAAAGGTATGTGACTCATCTGCAGCAGTTTGGATTGGTCCTGTAAGAATTTTAGCATGTCTGACGCTGACTTTGAATGACATCTACAGCTGCCTCCATATGTGAGAAATGCCAGCTGCTCCCCATGGACACAAAATGTAGCAACGGAACCTCACAGACTGTGTGCTGTAAGTTGCATTCACTTGGTTTTCTGTGCTGTGTCATGTAAATTTCTCATCATTTTCTGTAATTTAAGACAACACAACTTGCATCTTCTTTCACTTGTTTTGTAGACGAGGAGTCATCAGGTCCTCTTGCAGTCATTATCATCCCTTCTCTCCTGGCTCTGAGCACAGTTTTAGTGGTGGTTCTGATTTTCTGTAGTCTCCATAAAAACAGGCAGAGAGGACAGGGACCCACGGCTCATTTTACAACTGGTATTATTGAAAACTGGAATGATTAGTTAATATTAATGGTATTTCTCTAGTAAACCTGAATGTGCTCTTGTGTGTTTAACAGGTCAGCAGAGTGTATCCATGACCACAGCCTCTGTTAGCACTCCAAAGATCCAGGCAGCTTTGAATCCTTGGGAAATCCCCGACGAGTGTGTTCTTGTGGGACTTGAGTTTTGGCAGACGGGTCGCTATGGCCCAATTTGTAAAGGTCTCCTGAAGAGAAGAGATGATGGAGCCTCCTCTGCTGTGGTGGTGAAGTCCCTCCGTGGTATCTGTCATGGAGCCAGGTGAACATGGATAAATATGAGGTCATCCATTTATCATTTTTTGTTTTAACTCCAAATAGATGGACCCAACCAGCCTGAAGCTAAGGAGTTTGTGAAGTGGCTCCTCTTCCATGCCACAGTGTGTAAACATGAGAATGTGGCACAGATGTTGTACTGTCAGACCAAGCGTCTGCCCATGTTCATGGTCTCAGAGGCCTACAACCCAGGAAACCTGCTTCACTTCCTCTGGACACTTAGGAATGTAAGTCTTCCATGCAAGGACACATTCAGTTTCTAATTCTGAAATGTCATTGACAAAGAATTTTGAATTCAAGAATTCAAGCAGTGCAGATCCAACCCAGAGCTTCTCAGAGAGGTCTGTGTTTCTGGTGGCAAAGCAGGTTGCAGCTGGCCTGGTAAGTTTACTTTTTTTAGGCTTCACATCAGGTCTTATGTTCTCTCATGGTGCTGGGGAATAATTGATGCTCATCTCAAAATGTAAACAACAAACAAAAGATTGATGTGTTTGGCTGTAATTGGGTTCTCCTTTAGGATTACCTGATGTCAGAGCACAGACTGGTGCACGGTGATGTTGCTGCCAGGAACATCTTAATTGGCCCTGACTTCTCTGCCCGGTTGTCAGGGCTAGGTGTGGCATTTGAAGGACGTAAAATGGATTCAGTAATTAGGTCAAGGGTGGCAGAAGTGCCTCTTAAATGGCAGGCTCCAGAGAGGATTATGATGCAGCTCAGCATTGACAGGAGCGACGTGTAAGGCCAGAGAGTTATGGCACAGAACATAAAAAACCTCTGGAATGTTTTGCTGTTTTTGCAGTCGTATGTTCACTAACATCTGACATGTATGATTTTCCCAAGGTGGTCGTTTGGAATCTTACTCTATGAACTGGTAACCTTAGGTAAATCACTGCATTCTTTCTACTAGTAAGTTTGTAAAAACCTTCACTATTTAGCCTCAGTTCTATACTTATCTCTGTTTAATCTCAGGCTCTCCTCCATATCCTGATCTGGAGCCTCAGTCAGTGCTTCCAAAGCTTCAGGCTTCTTATCGCATGAAGAGACCTAAGAATTGTGGAGGACCTTTGTAAGTATGAGTCACGGAGGCATAGAGTACAAGACTGAGAGTTAGTGTTAGAAAGGTTATTATATATAGCTATAAACCATTAAATGTAATTTGCAACCTCATCTTTAAGATGACAAAGTTAATGTCAGGCTTTAATTACAAATTAAATGCATGTAATTGTCTGAGATGTTAAGAGGCCATTTATAAAGAATACTTTATGGCAACATGTTTTTTTTTTTTGTGCTGGCAGCCATATTTAGTTTTTTGGCTTTTTTTAACATAGTTATTTCTTATGGTATGCCATTACTGTGATTCATCTCTACATAAAAAAAACCTTTAAAAAAGCAAATAATCAAGAGTCAAACTAATATTTTTAGCACATCGTTAAAGTTCTAACTTTCCCTGTCTGTGTTTACTGCAGGTATGATCTAATGAAGTACTGTTGGATGTGGAGTATCAAAGACAGACCAACATTTTCAGCCATCATAAAGCTACTGGAGTCATCACTGCACTTCACTGACACAAAACCGATTATTGTTCCTAATGCTGTTGACCTATTTGAGTATAACAAGAATGCAGGTTTGCTCTTGTAGACGTGTGTAACAGTAACATTTTATATATATAAAAAAGATGTGAATAAAGTACATTTGCAGTATAGGCCATCAATGATCTGTTTTTAAATGAATACAGGACACACAAAACATTTTATTATTACCTCTTTATTGTCAAAATATACAGACTTAAATTATCTTTTTTAATCATTGGGCAAACTCCAGTTTGTATCTATAATGCTCTTGGCATGCATATATTACTTTGACTTTACAGTTCAAAAACCACAACACCCACACAGGAAAGCTGAATGCACTACTGAGAGCAGTAGATTTGTGTTCAGTCTGTGTTTACACCTACTGTGGAGTTTTTAACACACAGCCCTTACT
>JAVQJX010098942.1:0-10448 GCA_036025115.1 Ambassis agassizii | reverse complement strand
ATGGGACTGTCATTATCCGTGATGGTCAGGTGACGTTTCTTTAAGTTTGCCAGCATGGGGACGTTTTTTTCTGTTTGAAACGCTAAAACAAAAAAACCCCTCCGCAAACCACCAGACGCTGAGTAACGTGGACGTCCTTCAATCTCCCCCTCCTCCTCAGTCTACAGTGTAGGCTGTATGAAATTAACGTCGCATAAAATCGACCAATCAGAATTTTGGTCGACTCATAACATACCAACCAATAAATCGACCAGTCGACTTTGACAATACAGCCCTACAATAAACACAGCTAAAATTAGAGATGTCATGTCGATGTTAATTGTAGGGACCAAAGAAGGCAAAAAGCCCAGTGCATTCTGGGTGTTTGTGTTTCTAGAATACGCCAGGGAACCACAGACCCGTTTTCTTGTAGTCATTCAATGCTTTTCAGCTTTCTAATAATATCATTAGACCTCCGTTATACCCTGTAGTTGACATTTTCACTGTAACTGGAAAGATGCTAGGAAAATGATGATTTTAATGGCTACTGTGGCCAAAAGACAACCCACAAGGACAGAGAGAAAGTGAGTAATTTGGGTCTAGCGGTCAGTGGCCTGCACCATTAAAAAACAATTCCACTGAAGCATAGAAGAACAATTAGTCTCAATCCTCTCTTATCTGTCCTGCATCTGGGTCACATGGTACTGAGTATGCAAATAATTCTTTGCAACCGTTTCAGCTCACAGGACACATTACAAGGAGTTTACAGTGCAGGGTCATCTGAAATAGTGCACTGCAATGTATTAATCACAGAATTGTGCACTGCGCTGCCTTTTATCGCCCACTTTTTGGATGCTATTGTACAACTGCATCCTGTTGGCACTGAGGTAGGCTGAAATAACATATAAAGCAGATTAGGGCAATCACTGTGGTCTCTGCAACTCTTCTCATCCCCTCAGTCCTCATTTTTCATTTCCTCCTTGCTGCTCTTTACTTAGCGCAGTCCTCACGCCATCCATCATGCTCCCATCCTCTTCGCCTCCTCTGCATCGCCCTCCTCCCCGCATCCTTCCTCTCCATCCCTCTCTGTTGGCAAGCCTGGGGGATCGATCAGGTCCTCATCGCTCAGCCCAGCTGTCACTCTTGCCCCTCGCTCTCGCCGATGTCACACCATCAGGCTGCCGCGCGTCATTGTCTCTGCAGGAGCCGTGGCTTTGGGCCCGAGGTGACTGACAGCTGCAGTTAGGGCGGAGCCAGACAGTTTGAGCAACTCGACCTCATGCTCACCTCTCATTAATGGTGCTGGGTGATTGGTGGGTTGGCTCACTGCCTGTCACTCAAATCACTCAAGAATGCCCCGAATAACTGAATTGGTGCACTGGATCTAAAGGCCAGCCAGGTGAGGCTAATTCGAATCCAAGTGATGACTGATTGATTGATTAATATTACATGGCAATTCCATTCTAACATTTGATGAGTTCAGCAAAATCAGGCAGGGAGCGTAATAGATTCTCTGTGATTCAGCCAGTTTGCGATCATGAAAATCAATATCTGGTGCAAACAGCTTCAGCATGATGATCACTCTCTATCATAAAGCGAGTAAAACAATGTAAACAAGCTCCTTCAGATGTATAATGAATGTACCGCATTCCCAGATAATGCATAACACGTCTATCTCAGTGCTGCTGGGGTGTAATGACACTAACCAAGTTAAATTCTACTTTGAACTATAAATCAGACTCAGTGCGGCGCATGAACTCCACACAATGTGTAATAATGTCAGTTTTATGGGTTTAAATCTCTCTGAAGCCACTCATAAAAAATGAATGGGATGCTTTGGATGAAACCTGCTTTATTTATCTCATGTCAGCAGGAGGTGCTTGCTAAGAATGGGTCCCGCTTCTTGTACAACATTCACAGATCCGTGTTCATAGTCCTAAATGGGTAGAACATATAAGCTGGTGAGAATTGGGTTAAGCACGCGTGGAGTCGATCGGTGAGCTAGTGAGTTGTTACATAGTCAGTCATTCTGTGACAACCTGCCGGCTAGAGTATGGCTCTGTGCCATGCCTCTGTCAGCAGTTTGGAAGTGGAATGAGGCAAAAGGAGGAGGTGAAACAGGGAAGTGATGAGGATGTTGAGCAGCTCACTAACAGCCTCTTTGTGTCTGTTAGGACTCTAATGTAAGGATAAGAGACACTACAGAAAGAGGTACCCATGTGCACATGCGTACTCATACACACAAACGCATTGGGATCCAAAATTCAGCAGTACACTAACCCCCGCTGCTGTCGACAGTTCATAAAGCTTAACCTCAGCAAGCTAGTTGCCTGTTTTTAGCTTGTTGTGCCGGATACTTAGCTGAAGCTTAGAGAGACTTGAGAAGGCACTGTAGCAATGCCCTAGTAAACAACTGTGGAGGCCTCAGTCCCACATCAACAACCGAACGCAATAACAAGCTACAAGCACGCAGTGTGTCGAGGACCCATCTGGACACTGGTCGACTGAAAGCTGCACTTGTTTTTTTTTTATGTGGTGAATTCCACCTTTGTTTTTGAGCCAATTTTGAATAATTACAAAAGCAAGGGGATTTAATCAGGGACCAGCTGTCTAAAGCAATGTGTGTGTATGTATGTTTTTTTTATGTTTGTGTGCACTGATGAGGGCCCTGCATCAAAGTGAATTGGAATATCACAGCGGAGCAGCAATGGCAACATCTGAAGCGCAAGTTCCCCGTTAATACGGCACATACCACCATTTCCCCTTTGCGCATGCATCTACACACAACGTGTAGAGACTTAGTGTTTGTTTGTAAAAATAAACACTGTCAGCATGCAGAGATAAGAGCAGAACCATCTGTCTCTCTATTACACATAGCTTGAATGTGTGAATGTCGCTGTGTAGTTAATGGGCTTGTACAATGTGCTATTGTCTTTCAAAATAACACAACAAAATCTGGAGAGGTGTGTGACAGACCATCCATCTGCCTGTCACACACAGCTTTTCTGAAAACACTGATCAGCGTTTGAAACTATTCAGCTATATAAAAAAAAAAAACCTGCAGCACTACTTGTTTGACTGTATGCCACACACAAGATGGTGATTTAATCAGATCCTGATTACATTTTCATAAAAAACAAAAAACAAAGAAATAATCATCTCACTGCCACAATCTGACATTTGGAAATTATTCTGATTGCACAATGTGAGGAGCTATAGGCTACGCTTAGTGCCGGACTTCAGAGAATTATGTTTACCACTGCACACTGGTGTGTTTTGTGCAAAATATCAGAAAACTACTCTAAAGATATGCAAAGCAACACACTGCTGTTTGTATCAGAAAACAAATAAAGATGCCAATTCACATTAAAGTCTTGGTAATGCTCAAAGTTTGAGGAACAAATGATAAGTGAAGGGAGATGATTTATTCATCTCTCATTTCATACAGTTCCACTTGAGTGATTATGCAGACAGTTTGAAGCCTATAACTTTTGTGGCCTTTTTTTTTCTTTAAGGTAACTGAAAATAGCAATGTCAGCACTGCCACAGTGTGTGTGTCAGGCTGCCAGCCAGGAATTTTAACCCATCCAACATCCGGTAGATTATTATCACACAAGCCAAGTCAGTTTGGCGTTACCTGAGCGATTCCGCCATGCGCCGCAGGTCTTCATTCTGCTGCTTCAGCCGCTCCAATTTGGCCAGGATCTTGGAGAGTTCCCGGCTGGACCTTTCTGGATGCTCGCTGTCCCTTACCAAGTGACCACCAATGTAGAAGAGGAGTGTGCCCCAGGCCAACAGCACCAGGGTAATCCAACGCCATGAACCCGCCCAGGGCCGCATGGTTCGACCACGCCAGGCCAAAAATGTGTCTTGGTGTGCCTGTACACCCACCGACCCCGCCGGCCTGCCTGCCGGTTGCGCACGCACACTCTGTGCCCCGTCACCACAAATGCCACAGTGCCAACGTGGGCATCGGCATCTTTGCAGGGATGGTAAATGACAAGATAAAGAGCGTTTGTGACTAGGAGTGTTTGAGAAAAAAAAGGTAGGCGGGTGTTTCTCCAGCGGTCAACCAGCTTTTCTTGTGTGCTAAAGCATGGTTAGCACACTCAGCAGTCTGTGTTTTGATGTTCTGATTGATGTCTTCTCCCTTCCACCTTGCTCTGCATTGACCAGTTTATCCAACGCCGCCTTTCTGTTTCCTTCCAGTCCTGCACGATTTTCTTATTCAACTTGCATCCTGTAAGAACAAAAACAGAGAAAGGGAGTTAGACAAGCCAAAATTTGGGATTTGCAAATGCTTCCTGTGCTTTTAGGCCAAACAGACCCAAACAAAAACCATGAAGGAGCTTGCCAAGTAAAAACATGAGGCAGATGCAGAAACAGAACACAGACAGACTGACAGCCAAGATGCTGCTGACATAACCCAGGATTGATCAGCATGACACTGCCGTTTGCATTTACATAGTGATGTGTGGTCCTTCAGCTATCCCGCATTGCTGTCGAGGAAGGACACGGATGTTCCACTTTCAACGCCTTGCCTGCTTGCATGTTACATACACTTGTACTCATGTACACAACAGACAGTCAAAAGCTCCCCCACCCATTTACACATACAAAGAAGCCACCATAAAAAACAACTTTTACTTTCCTCAGCACAGACACTTAATGGATTTTTTTTTGAGTGGGCAAAAAAGCATTTTCCTCCATCCCAAGTGCCCACTGGCATCCCAGTGGCCTCTGTGACAGAAGGCAACATTGTCAAGGTGATACAGTGAGCTAATGGAGCAGAGGGAACAAAAAATCCCTGGACCATCAATTCCCTTCATCCCATAGCAGTGGGGGTACATGGTGATAGACGCGTGCCGGGTTTATGAAGCAACCTTCACTGTCAACTCCCCAACAAAGCCCTGCCACGCAACTGAGACTAGTCTTGTGATGGGATGAAGACTGGCAGATACGTGTGTGCGTGTATGTGGTATCATCTTTGAGTGTGCACCACAGTATGCTGGAATGATGCCAGGCATCTTAGACTTTATGTGAGTGGCGCTGGTGGGATGGTGTTGATTGACATGTCGCAGCGTCTCTGGTGTTTCTGTCTGTGAGCGTTCAAGACAGAGAAAAATGTTCCTGCTGGGGTTCAGTTGGCAGAACAGAAGTAGGTTAACAGTGGTTCCTCGTGCCTACCATGGAAGCATAGCTGATATGTAGGACATAAATGGTGCGTTCAGTAATACCATAGAGACTGGTCATGCTTGAGTGGTGCAAAATGCCCAGGAAGTAGCACCTGAGATCCCTTAAAGAATGAGGTGCAGAGATTCTCTTTCACTTCTCACTGAATGATGTGAGATTATTGAAATCTGTGCAGACATTCCTTCCGAGGTTGGTGCTCCTGTGTTGTGACTAACCTGGGTTGACACCAGGGTGGCTCCTCTTTATGCAGGCAGCACAAGGATGTGCTGAGCTGTGTTTTATTATGGAAAATAAGAGGTGCGAGAAGATAGCACTCCACCAGCTAATGCACGACTGGGACTTCACTAAAAGCCAGGCTGCACAAACCCTTGTCGCTGTATTGAGGAACCATAATGAGGTTTGTGTGCAGTAGACTAAGACTGATGGAATACAAAAATCTGCTGGATGAGACAGTATATTGCTGCCAAATTGGATCTGGAAAAGATTCAGGGATAAAACATCCAGCTAGTTGTTCTGCTGATACAAGAAAGTTAAGCTAAGCTGCTAATATATTACCTGTATATTAACAGAGGTTAAGTTGGAGTCAATGGCTTTTCTGGCTGGTCAGCGATATCAGTCAGATAATGGAAAAGGACGCTGATAAAGATGAGCCTCCTCATCATGCTCAGCAGCAGCTGTATAATGTCTCCTGTGGATTTCTGAGGAAGCTTTCTTACGTCTGAGGAGTCACTGGTGTCAAGTATGTCTAAAAACAGGAGGCGTGGAATGTCACACATGTGTCCATTTAGTAGGAAGGGAACATTTAATAACAAACTCTCAAATCGAGTGATAAAACTCAGCTTTTCTGAAGCATCGTTCATGTTCATGACCTGGAGCTAGTATAACAAAAATCAAAAATTGTTAAAGCAGCACTTCTACAGCCATATAATACAAAGCTATATATATATAACATACATGGACTACCTCTTTTTTTTCTACTGTAGCTGTCGCTGTACAGGAGAATCCTATATCCCCATATAATACACGTTTTATACGTATAGGGTTTTTTGTACAATGTGTTGTATTGTGACAGCCCTAATTGGGTAAAATATCCATCTGCTTGACTTTTTGATTTTGGGAACCCCAGGAAAACAAATGCTGACTTTACAGTTTTGGTGGAATTATTCCACTGTCTAAAACACAAGTAACAGTGAAAGTGAAATTCACTTGTTAATATGAGTCTATGCTGTTGGGAAAAAAAAAAACAAAACAAAACAAAAAAAAAAGAAACAACAAAACATCACATTACTGCGATGCATCCCATTTCCATTGAAACTCTACAATAACCCTTACCAAGGAGACACACTTCACCTCAGAAGGTAGAAAATGTATTGGTTAATTCTGTCCTAACATTAAAGCCGTCTTCACAAACCGCACATTAAGGCAATTAGTAAATGCAGTCAATGCCTTCAGAAAATGACGGTCTTATAGTTCCTTTTCATCATGCCTTTCAGTTTAGCCTTGGATATGATGAAGTGGCAGAGGAGAGGAGAAATACATTAAACAGTTTCAGATAGCAGAGCTTTATAATTAAAAGAATGCAGAGACATCCATTGAGTCCTGTGTCCGTAGAATGTGGCCTGATTAAACAGAGAATGTTACTCAACGATGATACTCGGCTACAATTTATTCCACTGATGAAGATCTGGAAGGGTAATATTCCACTAGAAAAAAATAGAAGATTCTTGCATTTCCTCTCACATCTGCCCTTGAGTCAAACAGACGGGTACATAAATAATGTAAATTATAATAATGTCAGTTAAATAAATAAATAAAGGTTCCCCACAGTGGCACAATCATTTCTAAGTTGGACTGTGTGACAGATCTGCTGACAGTGGGATTTCAGAGAACTTGGCCACATAGTGCTTCTTCTTTTATTCCACTTTCTTCCCTCAGGCCCCTCCTCCCTCATCCTCCGAGTAAAGTGGAAACATGATTGCTAGGTCTTAGCTGCTATGGACAGAATGAAAGATGTGACTGCTTCCTTTTGAATGTGCAGCCGTGCTTTATAAATGGAGAGAATAAATATGCCTTTGCCACTCATAAATAGAACCTCTTGTCTGCACTGCCTAGCATGCTTGCACCCCAAATCTTTGACCTTGCTTTTCAAACAACATCCTTCTCTAAAAATGCCTTTCACTGGAGGACAGGCAGGTGCTATACATGTGGCACTGTGAGGGCTGAACCGTCTCAACATTCACAGTGAAGCAGCACCATGCAGGAGCCTGAGGGGTCAGCAGAGATGACCTGTTTTTAGTCCTGCTGGTGATTGTTCAGAGGCTGCAGCAGGTCATCTATCAGCAGCCTCAGGTCTCCAGAAAATAAGCACCATGATGAGGTCCACTGTTGAATTATTCATGGAGCTCAGCTAAGGATGGCTTCTATTACACCAACACAACCACTCCACTTGGAGGATGACAAAAGAAGAGCCTCACCTATCCCGTATATATATCTATACTGTCGCATCTCATCTGTGTTAGTGTAGGAGTCTGTATTAAAGTGGGTTGCTAGGGGCAACCCAAGGGGGAGATGTGGAGCAGGATGTGGTACATGTCATGGTATGTAGCGTGGTGGCAGAAAGATATAAGGTGGGTGTCTGACAAGTAGGAGAGGATCAAGAACAAATACATCAGCAGCACTGAAAGGATGCAGATGGGGAAAAATAAAAGTGCAAAAGTTGTTTCCATTGCTGGGATGCAAAAAAAATCTACTTGACAGCAAAATGTGGTCTATGATTGAACAGAAATGTATTTGTGCTGATACTGTCAAATTTCCAGCCCAGCGTATTGCCAGTTTGAGACATCTGATCCTCCTTATCAGTGTATGAGCACAATGCAGGGAGGCATCGTGCAGGCGCTCGGACTACGGAAATGCAGCAGGAGAAACATCAACACCAACTCAGGCGGCAATTTTTAACCATTATTTATCCAGGGAGGCTTTGCTGAGCAAGCCGTTCTTGTGAAGCAGCCTTTCTTTATAGCCATAAAGGCTACACTCATTTCCTACAGTTTCCTACAAATGGTCACCCTGAGCTGCTTATTTTCTTAGCTGGTGTGGAGCTTCAATCCGGCGACCTTCTATTTCCAAGGGATGGATCGTATGACAGCTGAAAACATAAGTACCATAGCAAAAGCATTTAGTATTGAATCAGAGAATGTTACCTAAAACAGACAAACATTTCTTTCAAAAAGAGGAAACTAAAAAGGACTGTAACGGTCTGCCATCTGCAACAAAAACACTTCACACCAAATTCTATGTGCAATTTTTTCCATCAATATGAATAGCAGCAAACATCTGACTCATTCAGCAGCAGAGAGCTGCTCTCACTCCCAGCGCTCCCTCTCGCTACTCAGCTGGCTGGCAGCCGAGATGCGGAGACACCCATAGCTTTTTGGGGTGCCCCGGGTGTTTTATACTGTGTGTATGTGTGTGTTCATTGTGTGTGCGAGTATGTGTGGTAGTCACATCGGCTCGGCACAGTCCACTGCACATGCAGAGGACTCAGATATCCACCCTCACACAAACATAGGAGAGTGGTAAATATTTCATGAGCTGCTGTTTACTTCACAGCATTTCTAAGCTGAATGTGCAGGAGTCCATTAACCTAAGCTAAAAGGCAGAGAGAAAGTCTGGCGAGGGGACAAGCGTGAGGAAACAGTGGAAAACAGTGAGATGGTGAGGTGAGAGTAAAGGGCATGACTCTCCCATAAATGTAATGGGTATTTATTACATGCGCATGGAAAGGCCCCGAGGTAACACAGCATACACCGAGGTCACGTCCTCACTTGAGTGTTTAAATCCTACAGTCACACACTAATTACACATGATGGTTATTCTATTCAACCTGATATTGTTTTGAATGTTTTAGGCAGGGTGGTTGCTCTGGCTTTAGCAACGGCTGACTCTGTTATTAAGAATTATATGAAATTTGGGTGTAAAAATGATGTGCTGCTGTTAATATTCTGCAGTTTATTATTAGGTTTGCCAACATACATACTGATTTTTTTGTGCTTGGTTTCAATCTGCTCACCACGGGAAATCCTGGGTTTACTTGCAATACTGGTAAGGACATTGACACCACTAAAACATAACTACAACCATGCATGGTTATGAATTATTAGTCAATCATACTGGCAAGTGTTTTTGCAGAAGTTTACTATTTTAGTTATGTGCCTAAGTCTATTAATTTGCCATCTCAGCAAAAATGTACTGACTTGACACAAGAAGCTGAAGACTTGTGGGTACTTAGAGTCACTGGATGTGTTAGGTAGAGTGTGTCAATAAAGTATACAAAAATATGCCAATACAGTCAGCCTGCCAAAGTCAACATTCAGACTGTTATGGAGTGTGAAGTGTACAGAGAATAATATAATCCAATGGAGACGGAGTTAGCAGAGAGTGCAAAGATCAAATATTTGTCTCCTCGTTTCAGAGAACGTTGCACATCTTCATCTTTGAGAACTACGTATATCTGAGGAGCGCCTCCACTCAGGCACTGAAGGCAGCTCACCTCATCGTAACTTTGGGATTAAGTCTCACAGAAGTGGCTAAAGGTCTCAGAGAACTTCTAGCCACGTAACCGCTGAGCCTGCTGCAGCTTTGGCATTCAGTATCAGAGCTGAGCACACAGCCTCTCCTTCAAGGTTATCTCTGTGGAGAATTCGCTGACAGCAGGATACACGTGCACACGCATTCCCACGTGCACACGCGATCGCACAGTGACACAAAGATAGGTACCCAAACTCACAACTTTGCACACACACCTCACAGGACCAGTGGAGGCGGGGGTGAGGTGAGGCTTGTTTGTGCTAGCGGTTTATGCAAACAAGTTTTTAATTGGGACAGAGGGAAATATGATTAGCAGTAAAGTGCACCAATCATTTCTCTGTTTTATTACTTTTTATAACCAAATAAAAGTGTGGACCTGGGCGGGGACCCCACCTGCCAACCCAATCTGTCTCCTGACGAGTGAAGGTGGATCTCAGGGCTCAGATGTGGTCAAGGACAGCATTGTAAATTCACCGTGTCAGTGAGGGTGATGAACTGGCTCTGCAATGGTGCGTGTGTGTTTGAGAGAGAAGGGGGGAAAGAGCAGGAGTCAGTGCCGCTCGAGCAGCTGGAGCCGAGACAATATTAAGTGTGTGTGTGTGTGTGTGTGTGTGTGTGTGTGTGTGTGTGTGTGTGTGTGTGTGTGTGTGTGTGTGTGTGTGTGTGTGTGTGTGTGTGTGTGTGTGTGT
>JAVQJX010098925.1:0-14916 GCA_036025115.1 Ambassis agassizii | reverse complement strand
GGAACTAATTATTGTTAGTTCCATCTGCTCCTGTTGCTTCTGTGGTCCATAGAAATGCCTACTTCTGTGTATTATTATTATTATTATTATTATTATTATTATTAAAAAGTTAGACTCTTGTTGTAGGAAGATATACAGTAGGAAGCTCTGTTTATATATTAATACATCTTACATAAGGCCTTCTCTGCTCCTTTCCTCCCTGGATGAGCTGCTGTATGTCTGTGCAGCTCATTTACACACAGACTGGAGTGCTTAGTGGGGTCAGCTGTGGGACAGTGCAGCTGTTTTATACTGAATGTGACTTGTAAAATGTTTGTGTGCAAGCTCTTCCATTTTGGATACCTAGCCAAAATGGAAAATCCACTTGGTTGGAGTAGCTTACATCTGCAAGAACCTTAACTAGACGTAGACATCTTGAGGCCAGCATCATCATCATGAGCATTACATAGTCCCCTGGAGGAGGACCGGGAGCTTTGTTTTGCACCAAGAGATTGGTGAGTGTTCTTCAGGCAGACCAATAAGGGAAAGTGTGAGACGTAGCGGCCGATGGTGACATAACTAAGATGGGAAAGTATCTTGATTGCTTTCCATTGTTTGGCTACACCCATGTGTGGCCACATCCTTTTTGAATGTTTTAGCATCTTGGCCTTGTCTTTGTCAATCTGTAAAAGCAGAACTCACTCTCATATGTCTTTCCATCTCTCTCAGCTTCCTCTCTCTCTCTCTCTCTCTCTCTTTGTAACGTGATCACTGTAGCAGTCGAGGCACCGTGTGATGCTTCTGACTTGCAGAGCTGCGGTTGTTGCACATGACAGGAAGCAGGGCTGCTGTGTTGGGTGCATGGGAGGCACAGCCATGTGTAATGGTTTCAGCAGACGTTTTAGGTGTTGCGTTTGCTCAACAAAATAGTCAAATACATTTTACATCAGGGTTAAGAAGTCAAGACAGCCAAAAAAAATCTGAGTCTTGTGGAAAAATCTGCAAACAACATGTACATGTAACTAGCTTATTAGACAGGCCAAATTATTGGTTAGAGGGAGAAACATTCTTTCCTTTACTGGCATGTGCACACATACCATCATATTCAAGAAGCACATTTTACCCTTTAAAGCTAATCCTGTGTAGCCACACATTGCTGAAATCCACTGAACTTTATTTTGAAACTCTTGGTAAAAAACAGTAAGAGGAAGTGGGCATGAAATGAAGCACTTGGTTTCACATCTGTCATTTTTTTTCTAATATGGAACTTTATTTTGAAAAAAAAAGACAAAATAACTCCACCTGCGTTCTTTGTAATGTTTTTTTTTTGGGGGGGGGGGGAGGGGGGGCTCCAGCTGACTGCCTTTCAAGCTTTCTCACTCTGCCCACTCACCAGTTGTGCAGTAGAAAAACACAATTCAGTGGAAATATGACATAGTTATAAGGTGGAAAATCGCTCTGTCATATTCTCTCTGAGCTGTAGGACACAGTCTGCTTTGTCAAGCCTTCCTCTCCCTCTGTGCTTGTTAGCTAAGCAGCCCGTCTCTGCCCTGCATGTATCAGACTCTATAATATGGCACAGAAACTGATCAAATCCGTGCAGTCTGATTTCCTCTGCTTCTAACGGCTTGGTGTCGTTCGGCCACGGCTTATTGGCTAAGCTATTCATTACCATTTTCTCTGCTTAGCTCAAGCTTAAAGTGCCACTTTCTTGGAATTAATTTCGAATCTGTCCAAGTGGTTTAGGTTTATGCACTTTGGATCACATACTGACCTAGTTGTAGATGGTTAACTTTTAAGCACTCTTTAAGACATAAAATAAAAGGATGATTTCATATCACCTACTTCTCTATGAAACTTCAAAACAGGAAGTGTCATGCAGTGTGTGTGATTCTTAGCTTTTAAATGTATGTTTCACTATCAGGGTTTTTTTTTTTGACAGTATGTATCCATTCCATTTGTCTGGGGATTTATCCTCAGTTTCTTTCTTTTTGTCATCTGTGGCTGTTTTTGAACAAGCCCACAAATCTCCCTAAGCAACTGTTTTTACTGCACCATGACAGTCATCTGAACTTTGTGGTTGCTTCTCTGATCTCTTGTGGCTCAGCTGTAACATGGGTGGTGGAAAGTTCAGGGGTTAAACAGAACAGAAGACATAAACATCCAAACATGACATCAAAATAAAACGGTGTGGATTTCAAATGTATTTCATTTCTTTCATCCTCTCTCAGGAGCAGCCAAAAATCATCGAACCCCTCGACTATGAGGCTGTGGTGTTTCAGAGGAAGGCCCAGATCCACAGCGACCCTCACCGAGACCTGCTGCTCTGCCCTGTGGACGATGTCTCGGTGAGTCCCTTCATTTTTTTTCCCACAGGTTGTCAGCCATATTTGTTATTGAAAATAACAATGAAGAATACTATTCTGGCCTGGTTGTAATTTCCTGCATGGAGGAAGTTTAATGTCCAACTAAGATGTTGCTAATAAAACTAGCAAAAATTTGTTGAATACTTCTATCAAATTAAAAAACATAGACCCATAGTGCAATGGCCATGCTTGCTGTAGTGTTAGTCACCCTCCGCAGCTCTGTTATGAATCAGAACGGCTTCTTTGCAAACTTCTAAAAATTTTCTTCCAACTAATGATTAGTAGCTGATTGGATTATTTTCTTAAAATACTGTGTATGCATGCTAGAAGGAAATGAGTGTAGCTCCTGTTTCCAGGAGCATGATGCATACCTCACCTCTTGGAATAATTATGCAGACGTCAGTAATTTTTGACTTATTTCCATTCTTGGCAATGTCAAATTGCAAGTCTCAGCACTGACTGAGAAATTGGACAACATGTACCTCTGTGCAGTCATCCAGCCAGCAAAAGAGGATTTGAACATGTCCTCCACACGCCTTGTACACCTAATTTGGCACCCTCAGGCTACTACCTTCCACAAGAAGAGTAGTCAGTGAAATGTAGGAGGTTTTTGTTAAACTTGTTTTGTAGCGGCTACACATGCTTAATGCTTTTAACACCTGCGCTGAGATTGCCGTGGCAGCAGCCAGATCAGCAGCTTTTTCCTACCTGTCAGTAACAAATAGCTGTAAAATATCACTTTCTAACTAAAGTTTTCCCATCTGTAAGCACTGTTCATCCTCACACCACCGTCCTCAATTATTTATGTGCCAGTTCAGAGGCCTGACCGGTCAAGTACGATCCTGCCAGGTAGCTTTGTTCCGTATTTATTGGTGCTGCCGCAGACATGTGGTTTTGTTTAAAGGCACATCGTGTGTACTTTTCTTTTCCTCACCTCCTCAACGCTCATCTGTTTTCTTTCAGACTGCTTCTGTCTTCTGCTACCATTTTATGAGAAGATATAGAGCTGTCATGTTTAAAACTTCTGTGCATACATGCGCTGTGTACTATGCAGGAGTCCCAGATCGCCAGGCAGAGGAGGACTGTTGTTCCGTCTGTGCCCCAGAATGCCGAGCGAGAAGCCAGGAGTCTGTTTGCCAAAGAGGTACTATAATCCTACATGCATGACCTGACCTCATAAAGAGCATGTTTGTACCTTCACAAAAGCATAAAAAAATCAAGGGTTTGAAGTGAAAACAAACTTAAAATGTGATTTCACACCAGCCTTTATATCAACCTTAGTGTGCACAGCTATGTAGTAAACACATGCCGCACTGATGAAATACTGTATTAGCAATGAAAAGCAGACTCCTCTGGCATGAAGCGCAGCACATACTCTGCTGCTTTGCCAGGCTCTGAGTCTGTGTTCATCAGCCAGCTCTAATGACTGTGATATAGCATGGAAACAACTGTCATAGGGATTGTTAAAACAGACCCAGGCTTACTCAGCACGTATTGAACAAAGATCCATTCAGTTGACTGTGCTCACGGTTCCACGCTGAACGAACGAATTTATACACACACAATGAAAACCATGTTAAGAGATGCCATTTTTTTTCCAAAATAAGGGACTTCTACCAAGCTAAAATAACTGTAGACAGGGTTAGATGTATTTTCTGGCAGTTGTGTCCTTGCAATATTTTTTTTTGTGTGTGTGTATTTGCTGCTAATCCAGCTCTCTGTGCTGACCTGTTTGGCAGTGCATCAAGATGTACAACACGGACTGGCACGTAATCAACTACAAGTATGAGGCTTACTCTGGTGACTTCCGCATGTTGCCAAGGTAAGGCAAAAGCTTAAATTCAAAACATACATCGCTTATGTGGAAACATTTAGGGGTCAGAAAGAGATCGGCTTTTGTTGCTAAATATGCAACATGTACAAGGGATTTCCTGTGTAGCTGCTGGATGAGGCGTATGTTAATGCAGCTTAGAGGAAATGTTGCAAAATCAAAAGCAGGGTTCAGCCAGACAGGTGATTTAAATTTATAATTTATGGTGGGGGTTTTTTATCACTGAAACCATAAACTGATTGCATATAATAATCACCTAATATCCTCTTACTGGTTTACTGACGTCAGATTTATTCATTGACCCCTGTCGTTTTCACAGCAAAGGCCTGAAGTCAGACAAGCTGCCAGGTCACGTGTTTGAGATCGATGAAGACGCCAAAGACGAGGTGAGTAGAGAGCCCTGATAGTCATTAGATCACAGACATTGATCACCGGCTGTGAGGATGTGCGCTCTGTTATTGAGTCTCCAGGCCCTCAGCTTTTAGTGATGTTCTATAAATCTCAGAAATGAAAATGATTGTGCATACAGAGAAATAGGAATTGAGAAGGGGACTAGTCTATTCTGTCTTTTAGTGCCCTCCCTCTGCATAATCTCTCAGAGACTGAGCGGAGGGCAGTGAAACCAGAAGCCTTACATGTTCTATAAATAGCTCCCATCGATTCTCCTTCCCCTTATTCTCAGGCCGGATGTAGACAAACTTACACAAACATAAAAAAAATTAATTGAAGGCAAATAAATACTGCTGTGTTGCCATGAAGGGGGATTCAGGAAAAATGCTTCTGTTGCATTAACTCTTAGATGACAGCTCCTGCACACAGCACTGCCAGTAAAACTGTTTGCATCCATCAATGTAAACCCCGTTCAGGGCAATAACCATAAATCAGTAATAAAGTCAGTCAGGAAGTCGGTGGCAACACCAAGCGCGCATAGTGTGTATGTGGTGATGCGGTCATCGGCAGAGAGATGAGAATGAAGGACGAACTTGACAGAAGCCAGCCAATTAGATTACAGGACGAAGCTGGGGAGAGAGGGTGAGCGAGGTGTGACGCACACAGGGCAGAACAGCATTTCAGTATGAGTGGGCTCATCTCCATTGTGCGCCTCGACACACCTCTCCCCTTCTCACTCCGCGTTATGATATCCAGGCTTGCATTAGGTTAATTAGGTGTGTGTGTGTGTATGAGAGCGTGTGTATGAGAGCGCTCACTGTGAAATCGTTCCCTTGTGATGAAAGTTTGTTTTCTGTGGTGCTGATGAACAGTCTCATGACACTGTAGATATGAGAGTGAATAGGTGTGGTTGAATTTGACAAAACCCTTCACAGACTCCCAACTGTGTTGATTTAGAAGAAGCGTAATAAGTGGCATAATGAAGCCTGTGTTGACCGATTCCTCATGTATGTGTTTATGTCTATTAGGACACATCATCTCTGTGCTCCCAGAGAGGAGGCATCCTGAAGCAGGGCTGGCTTCAGAAAGCCAACATCAACAGCAGCCTGTCTGTCTCCATGAGGGTGAGTCACCACCAGACCTCCCGTCTGTTATTCATGCAGCATAACAGCAACAAATGAAAACTACAGCAACACAACATGCCCTCTATAATGGACGACAAACACATTTTCTGCGTTGTAAGGTTGTTTAGAACAATATTTCAAGCACTTGTCGCCTGGAGAATTCCTGTGTCATACACCCACACATGGAAAACTATTCTTGTACTACGGGTCAGCGGTTTCTTCTGTAAACTGTTAAGTGTGTGTCCTGAGTACCACTTGGAAGAATAGTGCTGAAACTGAATTTGACATATTTCCACTGTATTGATGCAAAGCTTCTGGCAACAGATCACTAAGTGCACACTTAACAGACTGCAGAGCAATAATCCTTGTGTTTTCTGTGAATATCAGGTCTTCAAAAGGAGGTACTTCTACCTTTCTCAGCTTCCTGATGGCTCCTACATCCTCAACTCCTATAAAGACGAGAAAAACTGCAAGGAAACTAAAGGCTCCATCTACCTGGACTCTTGTATAGACGTCATCCAGGTACACTCCGTTTGTTGCTCCGTTTGTTGTCACTCATTGCGAGTTCTCAGTTCTTGGCTTGAGCTCTTGCCCTTGTGAAAGTCAACGTGTTTCCTCATCTCGCCACGCTCCGGGGGCTTCTAGCTGCTTTTATTGACCAGATTTACTGCATTCCTCTGGGCAGAAAAGTTTAGCAGATTACGAGGGAGGCTGGCTCATGGTGCAGGCTGGTACCTCATTCAGGTCTCTTCTGTCTGACAAGCCTGCCAGGAAGCTTACAGTCAGGAGATGAATGGGCACAGTGAGGGGAATCATTCATGCAAACAAGGTTTTGCACCTGTTTTAAACTAACTTACATTAGTTAGTTTGTTTCAGATTTCAGTTTAATAATCTTGTAATGACATTTAAGTCCCTGCATGGTCAAGCTCTGCTTCACATGTCAGATATTTTCATCCTGATTTTGTACTGAAGGCCCTACGATTTAAAGACCAAACCTTGTAATGTTGCTTTAGAAGAGTTCCTTCAACAAAAGCTGCTTGTATTCATCTAAAAACTGCATGCCTTACAGAGTCCAAAGATGCGGCGCAATGGCTTCGAACTGAAGATGCAAGACCGCTACAGCCACTTCCTGGCTGCAGACAACGAAGCGGAGATGGAGGATTGGGTGGTCACCCTGAAGCAGGCGCTACAGAGCAGCACTGAAGCAGGCCAGGACAGGAGGAATGGGACAGAGTCACTGGACTGTGCCTTAGGTAAGCTATGTAAAAATGAGAGATTGGGATACTGTCCAGACAGAAGAAAGAGTCCACTCAGTCCATCACCTGTGACCTGGCAGTCAGCAGTACAGTGATAGATTTGGCTGCTAGCCTGGAGATGCTAACCAGACGGACAATCATTTTATAAAGTTTGATTGATTAACATTACGACATGCTCTGTTCATTCAGATGACGACACTACCAGCCAAGGTAAAGGTGAGAGCGTGCCAGAGAGCCTGGGGAGGAGCTTACACACTGAACTCATGAAGGTATGAAGAATGATTTTTCCCATTCATACACTGTGAGCAGGTTTATGACAATAGATGGTTTAATGATGGTAAGAGAAGACATATCCTGTCTTTGCCTTTTGTGAAAGAAAACACTTACAACCCCTCTATGTGATGGAGGAGAGCAGCTCCTTTGTTGAAGCCAGTCAGTTCTCTGAGAGCCTGAGAACAGCAGTCTGTGCCGCCTTAATGTGTCTATAAACCCAGAGCTACACACCAACTACAAAGCCTTCTGTGCCGCCGTTAGCTCTGTTAGCTCTGGGCCACTCCAGCACAGCTACACATAAGATCAGTTTGTCTGCAGGCTGGGCACAGTCAGAGGAAAGACAAGAGGAGGAGGAGGAGGAGACTGGGGAAAAGAGATAGATTAAAGCTCTTACCGTGACCTGAGGGTTTGATTTGTTTGTCTCCATCAGATGCCTTTCTCTTTCCCTTTATGTCTACTGACTGCATAACACTCTTTGTTTTGTTGCTTCACTAGCGGAGGAGATGCTAACAGGCTGTATTGCAGTGTGAGCTGCTGTTGAGTTTCTATAAATCAATTAGGTGTAAATACAGTACTTTTTTTTGAATTGGCAGGGTGAGAATGTCAGATGCGGAATGAAAACCAACTGCGCTGCTTCAAACGCGTGACTTCAAATGAGTATAATTTCATTTTCAAAGAAAGCCATAATTTTTGTTGCTGTGTTTTCTCTGTGTTTGCAGTATACCAGGGAGACAGACCAGCTCAATAAGATCAACAGGAATGATGGCAGACAAAAGCTTTTCTCTCTGGATCCTGAAACACAGGTACACAAGACTCTCCTCGGTTTCCTTATGATTTATTTATTTCACTATTGATTCACACCGTTTGATCTTTTCTTCCCCCCATTTCCACCATTTACACTGTCTCCTCCACCTTCATGCATCTCCACACTCATCCTCCCCGTCTCACCCTTATCTTCCCGTCTGATATCCAGAGGCTGGACTTCTCGGGCATCGAGCCAGACGTGAAGCCGTTCGAGGAGCGCTTCGGTCGGCGCATCATGGTCAGCTGCCACGACCTCACCTTCAGTCTGCAGGGCTGCGTGAGCGAGAAGGGCGACGGCGTCCTCACCAACGTACGTCCTATTCATTGCTTTGCTATATACTGTGCGTTCTACCCCTCAAGCAACATAAATCAACTTGCAGGAAGATTCTTTCTCGGATTTTTGTTTGCACGCAATTTAAGCACATTTAACCAAAAATACACAGCTTTTCTTTTCACATCCATCCTCACCCTCTGCAGAACTGCCCCAGATAAATGCCTTCATAATTCATGTTGGCCTGGCTGGAAGCAATTGAAGAATCCAGGCCAACGGAGGGCAACGCAACTTAATATTGATGCAATACTTCTCACCCTGCTCACAATAAATGTCACTGCTCCAGATAAAGAAGGAGCTGAGCTCATGTAGAAAGTCTGTGCTCTGGACAGAAGCAGCTCTGCCTTTGTCAGAGTGGATTTCTGTAGCCATAATACTGTTCTCCTGGCCTCCTCCTGCATTAGAGGAGCTGCTGGTAGGGGAAATGAACTGACTCATATTTGTGGTTTGTAAGCAGCATACAGTCTCCTTCCCCTCCTCTCCATTCTTCCCCACTGCTTAGAAGCATTTAATGTTCATTAAAGGGAGTTTGTTCATCTTTCTCTTACTCCTAAATTAGGATCACAATATTTCAGATGAGATTACAAGCTCTGTCTCCTCCATCTTTATTCGCAGGTGGAGCCTTTCTTCATCAGCCTAGCTCTTTTTGACGTCTCCAAGAGCTGCAAGATCTCGGCCGACTTCCACGTCGACCTAAACCCACCACGTGTCAGGGAGCTGCTGACGGACACCTCGGCCCAGCTCTCGCCCTCCTCAGACTCAGACAGCGGAGGTGGAGGAATCAGGGAAGGAGGAGGAGGAGGAGGAGGAGTCATGGTGAACGGAGACTCAGGAAAAGGGAACGGCCTGCCTATCCTTCAAAGGGTGTCGGAGGCTCTGCTGCGCTTCCCCACACAGGTAGAAACTTGATTGTGATTAGAAGGATCTGAATCAGGCCTGAATTACTGTTGTGTCATTCAAACAAAATGTTCTTTTCTTTAATGAGACAAATTTTGAAAACACTCTTTGAGTGATAGAGAGAGTTATTGGATAAATTGGCATGCATTGCAGGCAGCCTGCTGTAGTCATGTGAACTCTGCTGGATTGTCAGAAAGAGATGTGACCTGTTGTTGGGTCAGAGGTTTTGTTGATGTGAAACTGGCTCTTGATTTTTAACAAGGAAACACACAAAAATGTGATGAATATGCTTAGTTTAGGTCTGCTTCTCTGCCATAGGGGGCAGCTTTCCTGATGAAATTTCATTTAGCCAATGAAATGGCATATGTGAAGAAGCCAGAAGTAACACATGTTGTGTTAAGTAGAGTAGAGCGAGAAACAAAACGTGGCTGTCTTTTTTTAACAGCAGTCTTTCTGTCACAGCCGTTGTTGCCTAGAAACATTGTAAATAGCCTCTTTGCTCACTTTTTGATGACAGTGGCATACCTTTGCTGTGCCACAGTATGCTGGCATATGTACATGTCTGCACCAGCAAAGCACAGTTTTCTTAACATCTTAAGGCAGCTTTATAGACATAATACACATGCATTCTTACCTCTGTGTCCCTTTGAAGAGCTCAATAAGCTGCTACCCTGAAACACAGGAAGTAACTTGTGTGTCCTCAGAAGACTTGAAGCATGGTTATAAAAAGTAGCAGCAAATGTCAGTTACAACATACAAATTTAAATTGAAACCTTCACACATTGCATTACGAAGGTTGTTGGCTTATTATTCCCTTTAGGAATATGACTCCTTTTTTTCCATCGCTGTTTGGTTAGATTTAGCTGACTATGCTACTTTGTTACATTCTGGGGAAAAAGGGAAAGAAATCATGTTTGTGTTAAAGCTTTTCATAACCTCTTCAATCACGGAGACCGTGCTGAAAGTGCTGATTACTGACTGATTGGAGCTCTTTAGTCAAATAGCCATTGTTGTATTTCCAAGTGATGAGTGCATCTCCCAGAAGAGCCCACGTGAGACCTGAGCTTGGCTCACTCAGCGAGCGTTTGCAAATGATTTCAGAATGGCTTCGGTTTTGCCAGTTTTCTGATGGAAGCTTTTTAGTTTATTTCATAAGGAATGGTGCCAATGTGTACGTTTTTGGCTCAGGCTTTGTGCAAACTCCTACAGGTGTGATGAGCTCACACATTTTTTTTTCTTCTTCACCTCTGGCTGCTTTGCCCATTGATTTTATTAACTCTGCAAGACTCATGCCTGGTGTAAATTAGCAGCAGTTAGTTTATAAAAGGTACTCAGATACTCATGCCTGGACTAGAACAACAACAGTTTGGAAACAGAGGAGGTGAATAAATGAGATTTAAGTGTCGGCCAGTAGCAGCTCTAGTTTCATAAGGAGTTGCACACATAAAAGCAAAATAACAAACTTCCACGTATTTAATTTATGAGCCTAATGTTCCACTCTGCCAACCAACATCTGTGAAAGTTCTACAAACATATGACTACAAACAGAGCAGGTTCTACCTCTGTGATTAGTGTGCTATTCTAGCTCAGCTGACCACAGTTTAATTTAGGTCTTTTGGGTGTGGTCCAAGGACACAGCCTCCACTTCTTTTTCTTCTATCTCTACACTGCATCAGCAGTAGCTCTCAGTAGCCAGTTCATTACATAAGCACAAATCTGATGCATCTGTTTAACAGTATGATCGCTTATGTGGGGTGCTTCTTCTGATGCTGTGTGTGGTGATTTGGACTGTGTCCCTTTGAGTTTGTTTGGACGAACTGACACTTAGAGCGTAAGACAGCACCATCTCAGCAGAGCAAAAATAGATATAAAATATAGCAACATGTGGTTTTCCTGTATAGCTTCAGTTAGCAACCCCCCCCCCGCCCCCCACCCCCCACACACACACACACACACCTGACTTCTAGTGAAGCTGAGGATGAAATGTAGATTTAAAAAGGTATTTAAAGTCTCAGTTGCAGTTTGTCTCAGAGCCATCAAATGAGCAGCTCTCTGTTTCCACTAGTGGCTTGTAATGGAAGATACTGTTGAATCAACACATCATATTGTATACTACATCACCACCTCCCTACATGATGGTAATCATATTCTGTTTCTTCCTGCAGGGTATCTTTTCAGTGACAAACCCCCATGCAGATATCTTTCTTGTTGCCCGTGTGGAGAAGGTTTTACAGAACGGCATCACCCACTGCGCCGAGCCGTACATCAAGACCTCCGACATCAACAAGGTCGGCTGATTCTTTTATTTTTTTAGGAACACGTGATTTGAATTTTGTGCCGACTCTCCCATGTCTCCTCAGACTGCTCAGAAGGTGCTCAAAGCTGCCAAGCAGACATGCCAACGCCTGGGCCAGTACAGGATGCCGTTCGCTTGGGCTGCTAAGTAAGACAGGAATAATAATTCATGAGCCATTAGAAAATATCAGCTTGTTATGAATGAGTTTGGATCGATATGTTATCCGCTCTCAGGCAGGTTTTCAAAGACGCTCAAGGCAGCCTGGATATGGATGGGAAATTTTCTCCTCTCTATCGTCAGGACAGCAGCAAAATCTCCACTGATGACATCATCAAGCTGCTGACCGACATCAGGAAGTGAGTCAAAGCTGGCACTCTGCTATTTCAGCATAGCTGTGGAAGTGATGCGAAGGCGCATTTAGTATGCCTTTTATGGCATTTTGTGATGCTAACCTGCTCATGGAGGTTATTAATAAGCACATTTGTCTTCGTCAGACCAGAGAAGAGCAAACTTCAGACCATCCCTGGACAGCTAAATGTCACCATCGAGTGTGTCCCACCTGACTTCTCAAGTAGGCGGAGTCTAAATCTTGTTCAAAACTGCACAATTGCCATACATCTTCTTACCTTTCATTACAATGAAATGACTATGATGTGACTCCATGTGCGCTACAGACACGGTGACGTCGTCCTACATTCCCGTCAAACCCTTTGAGGATGGATGCGAACGGGTGTCGGTGGAAATCGAGGAGTTCCTCCCCGAAGAAGCCAAGTACAACTACCCCTTCACCACCTACAAAAACCAACTGTACATCTATCCTCTGCAGCTCAAGTATGACAACCAGAAGACCTTCACCAAGGTGAAGACATCATATCGGGGAGGGTTCAGCGGGTCAGTCACTGTCGCCGATTAGCTGCGTGTGTGGTGGACTAATGAATGTTTCCTCCACATCAGGCTAGAAACATTGCAGTCTGCATCCAGTTCCGAGATTCAGATGAAGAAGGAGCACCCCCTTTAAAGGTGAGCGGTACACATAAAATACTCTGTACCACCCGCTTTCAGATTGAATAGATGGTAGAGGCTGTGTTACTGTATGTTCACCCAGTTTAAGACATTCTTAGTGCTGCAACTTTTTTAACTGATCAGATCTGTCAGAAGAAAACATACTTTCATACTTACAAATATTACATTAGTGCAGCACATGTTTTCCTTTCTGGGTTCTCACTCAGCTCTCCTCCCACTGCCACATAGGTGTGGATGTTGCCGTGTATGGTTGTCCTGATGCATTATGGCTCTTTCCCAATATCCAATCTGCTCTTCTGAAGTAACAGTATAAGTAATGGATGTGAAAATCTGATATAAAGTTCAGGAAGAAGACCCAGCCAGGTGTGAATGTAAACACTGCGGTTAAAACTTGTGGAATTCTCAATTAATAGCAGGGGCTCCAAACATGATACATTTTTTTTTTTTTTTTTATCGCTCTTCACTAAATGGAAGTCAGAGTGCAGCCGCGGGCCCAGACAAGGAGAAAGGAAACGCTCCTAGAAACTGGTTATTATAGCTGGCAAGAAAAGATAATGAATGGTCACTCTTCTCAGTTTCTTTCTGCGGCCACACATGTCAAATATTTGCGGTTGGAAATATTCATCACCGAAGCATGCCGGATTGTTTTTTTTCTGTTTTTTTTTTTTTTCACTTTTCCAGAGACGAGGAAGGAAAAACAGAAATCCTTTGACTTCAATCGCCAAAACATTTCTTATGCGATGCTCTCGATTAAGACAGTCCAGACAGAGCAGATCAGCGAGCATATCGGCCTGTGCAAGTGAGCACACCCACACCCTGAGATGCTGATTACTCTCCAATCTCAAACAATGCTTGAAGTTCAGGAAGGCTGAAAGTTGTTTACAAACCAGATCCAGCAGCACACCTCTCAGGAGATTTAATCAAGAGGTAGAGGAAGCAACAGGAAGGTTCCCGGCTTTATATGTGACACGCAAATAAGACTGAGGAGAAGTTCATCTCTGCTTTCAAAGCTGGAAGAATCATTTCTGCTAACTCAAAAACCCTCAGAAATGATTTGTTTAGCATGCTCAATTTATTTGCAGCGTTACCTGGAAGTGAGCTTCCAGTGCCAGCCAGTAATGATGGTGTCTGTGGTGCCGTACATGTAGGAACAGGACAGCCTCTCCGACAGATAAGACGCAAGGCAGGGCCTCCAACTGCCCCGTAATCTGAACCCCAATCAGTCTACTTGCTGCCGCACAGGGGCCTTCTAAATGTTTTGCTTTTTTAGCACACAAAACTATGCTCCACCCGCAGAACTACACCTTATGATCTGCTGAAAGCTGGTGGAGGCATAGGCTCTTTCTGCTCCGATCAGTCTCAATTTCAGTCATGGCCTTCCTCTGGCAAGCACTGCTCATTATCGCTCATTAGAGATGACTACAATTGTTAGCATCCTAATTACTAGCATCCGAACTGGTCTGAATTTTCTCCAGCCTCTTTGTCGCTACTCATTAGAAACATCCTGACCCGCTTGATCGCTCAGGTTTATTTTCCCCCACAACACTATTTTTTTCTTGTGACTGCTGCTCTCCTACATACTGAGAAAAAACATCCTCAGTAGTTTTCAAGGTTTTGATGACTCCTGCTTGCCTTTCAGTGCATCTACGGCAAGCCAGGAGACTCACTCTTCACCAGCAGCACCTACGCGGCCGTTCTGCACCACAACCAGAGCCCAGAGTTCTACGATGAGGTGAGATCTACTTAAATAAGACACGAGTTTGGATCTTTTTTTTTTTTTTTTAATGGGTAGACTTTGTACTGGAAATTCCTCAGCAGCACTGAGATAATCCTATAAATCTGTCTCAAGACAGGGCTGTGATCTCACACTAGACTGCTCAAACACTTCACACACACACACACACATAGCCATGGTCAGAATAGTGTTTGTGAGGTAGAGCAGAGGGGGTCCATATGGCCCTGATATCAAATGGATTAAGATCTTAAGCGCCCTCATATCCACCCGCATGCACGCAGGAACACACAAAAGCATGCTCAGGATTTACCTTCAGTCATATCAGGGAGCAGTTCCGCTTAAAAAAAAAAAGATAAAAAAAGATACAATGAACTGATGACTCATTTAAAAGCAGCACATTAAAAAATATTTACATGTTGTTTTTGTACCAAGAATGTGTTAAATCTGGGCAAAGACTGGCATGTTAGGCTGTCACAATCTCATGAATAGTTTGAACTGATTCATGTTTATGTCATAAATCTGAGAGTTGATGATTTTTGGATTTTGTTGTTTGTTGGGTACTAGAGCTGCATTTGTGATGAATCACTGTGTCATTTCCTCGGTGGAAATAT
>JAVQJX010098915.1:0-13827 GCA_036025115.1 Ambassis agassizii | reverse complement strand
TTATCATGAGGACTTTCTTCTTTCTATAATGGCACAAACTTTGGTCACTTGTTGGCTGTATCTCCTGCTGTGTGTGTGTGTGTGTGTGTGTGTGTGTGTGTGTGTGTGTGTGTGTGTGTGTGTGTGTGTGTGTGTGTGTGTGTCTTCCTCATTGGTCTGGTGTTCCTTCCTTCCATGGCTTGTCTGCAGTCTGACCTGATCCAGCTGTTAGGACAGTTGTGACCATCCAGAAAACACACAGGATGTTTTGATGCACAAACACAATAGTTATTAGTTGTTAGTTATTTCCACATAACACTGTGTTGTGTATTAAGCCATTTTATTTGTGCTGTGTTACATTTCCCCAGCCAAATCTTTTGGTATTTTGTGATCTGTGACAGTGACTGTGGGTGTGACCCTGTCCATCTGTGTATGTTTGGAAACAAACGACAATTAGAAATGTATTTGAATTATTGTCGTGTTGATCTTGTTTCTTAAGTAAAAGATCTGCGTCACTAATTTAATCTGTGATTAACAGTCTTAATCTCAAACTCGCTCCAGTTTGGCAGATATGGTCACTGCGCGCCTGACGGAGAGGGGGCGCTGTGGAGCAGTGTTGCCTGGGAGACGGCTCACAACAACAGGCGCAGCTTCACAGTAATGGCCACAAATGTCCCGACTGTGTCTGGACAAAACACAGTGCAGAGGAGGCTCAGCGCGCTCCTGTGAAGAAGAGGACCCGGGAAGAAGCTCTGCGTTTCCTTTCCCTTCCGCATGAGAACGAAACGCACATTTTCTGAGCGCGAGGACTATAAAAATGTAACAAGCGAAACCTCATTGGACAGTTTTTTAAGTGGTGAGTACACGCAGTTTGTTACGGCTACGCAGCTAGCGGTCCTCACATGCTAAGCTAAGTTTGTTGCTATTGTACGTTAGCGCGTAAACCAATAACAAGTCCAGTTTTACACTTTTAAATTAAGACCACCGCTTGCTGTACGTGTCCGTCTGCTGCGGCTGTCGTGTAAAGACCTGCTACATGTTGTGTAAAGTTAGACAAAACATGTTGTAGTAGTTGTAGAGCCTGTCGTCTTTAATTCTCATTACAGTTCCCCTCCAGCTCATACTTTCAATGAAATGATTTGAAAGTTAGTCGCTGCCTCTCCTGATATTTTTAAGAAAATTCATTCTGTGAAAAATAAGTGCAGCAACACTAGAAGCAGTGTCTGCACGGTACTTTTCAGTGCTAATTTGAAAGTCAGTAATTCACTAAATTCTTTTAATCTACTTATTTACTTTTGCTGTGTGTTACACAATAGGGTACAAAACACTGAACAGCCCATGAATCCCCTTCTTTGTTTTGTTTTTGCATGCAGTCTGCATGTATCTCCTGGTATAAGAATAATAATTGATTTATTCATGTCTCACTGAATTGCCAAATTGAATTATCAGTCCTTAACAAATCCAGTTTCATCAGGCTCACACAGGCGAGGTGTGCCTGAGCTCACAGAAAACAGGTGGCACAGGTTCCAGCAAGCACCCTATGAGCTCTAAATTGTGGAATAATTGTAAAATATTAGCAGGATCGCATGTGTGCATTGTGTACCACAGTTATAACTCAAAGCACACGTCAAAACTGTGGTTCTCTGAAGGACCTTGTAAGCAGAAATCATGGTCTCTGAACTTATTTTTGACATATAGTAAGTCAAATAGCTGCACTGCTTTGAAAGAAGGACATTCTAGCACCATGCTCACTATTCTCTGACTTGTAGATTTATGATTTGAATGTGTGTGGAAAGGACGTAGGAGGACAGGGAACCTCTGTGTGTTCCATTTACCTTTGTGGACCCTTGTAACTGGAACCAAACTGCTTGGCCCTCGTTTTATTTATATTTCAGTGGTGTATATGTGAATTTCCATTCTCAAACTTCTACCCAGTTGCCTCTGTCCCTTTCCGACATCCCTGCAGCGCCAGTGCTGCTGTAGCCACTGAGCTAGTGTAGAGCATGAGATCCCAGGCTTAATTAAGCCCGCAGGAACAGATGGTCCGTTGGCAGTCTTTGCTGTTTGTCAGCAGTACTCCACCACTCTAAATGCAGCTAAACACTTCCGCAGAGGAGGGGGATAGACCTGCCAGACATAATTAGCTGTGGGAAGTAGGTAAAAGAGGGGGAGGGCTGGCTGCCATGTGGTGGTGAGTGACATGAGCTTTTATGACTGACTGCATATGACACAAGCATCAAACATGGCTTCACCTTTATTTATTTCCTGAGGGCACACACACATTGTTTAACTAATGAGCTCTAACAATGAAGAGGAAAACTAAAAAAACAAAACCACCTGAAAAATGTAGTGTTTTTGTCTTTACCAGGTAAACCAAATGCCCTGTGCGCATGCCTCAGTCATGCTATCAAATCCAGATTAATGCACAGGGCACCCTTAAAAATAGATTGTAATCCACAGCAGTCACAACATTGGCACACCACATACTGCCGTAGTAGGTATGTGTCATGCATTACCCAAATACAAACGACTTAAATAGTTTAATACACATTATGAATGGTGTATGTAGTACTAGTTAAAGTGGTGTACATGTTGCAGGAGTTACAGATGGATATTTTGATTAAGCTGTTCAGGTGGACAACAGGGTGTACCCACGCAAATGTCTGGATGAGGCTAAACTGAAGGGATTTGAGGTGACAGAGGCCAGAAAGCTTTCCATGTTAGGTTAGATTAGTGGTGTGGATGAGGAGGTAAGAGCAAATGGCCAAAGAGCAGCAAGCCTCATTGTTGTACTGTTCTAAATTCTCAAATTTAAGTAGAATTAGGAAATATGTTGTTTTGAAAATGACTCATACAAACCAGGGATGCTTATTTTGACAGCGAAGGCTCCTTCTTTATGTCTGTGTGTTATTTGGAAGTCTTTTCTAACTCTCGGTTTGTATTCCAGATGCTAAAGAGAGCATAAAGTAACATGTCCTCCAATATGGCCCTTGAGTTGAGAAATCTGTACGTCAGTCCCTCGTAACGCTCCATCAGAGCTCAGAAGACACTGGGGTGGCTTGAGCTGTACTGTGGTACAGCAGGGATGATTACATCCCACATGAACGGCTATGTGCAGGAGGCCTCTGGTCAGGCCAAGAGGCACAGGGAGAGAGCCGTGGACTGTCCAGGGGAGGAAAGTCGCCTTGTCAAATCTCCACACTGCAGTGCCCACATGGAGAGAATCCAGCATTACCAGGAGGAGCTAAGGAAGAAGAGAGAGGAAGACAGCAGGGGAAGGCACGACATTGACCCCAACGCATCTCTCAGGCTCAAGAAGCTGTCGCAAAACCAAAAAGTTGGCATCGACAATCCCACATTCGAGGGGAAGGAAGGTGCGACGAAAGACACATGCTCCTCGAGTCCTGTTGTTGGTGAGTTAAGAGGAGGGCGCAAAGGGTGGAAGGTCTTTACAGGGATCAAGGAGGTTGGAGGCAGGAATGGATGTTTGTAGGAAAAGAAAAGAGAGTTGTATGGTTCAGTGAAAACAAAAGAAGTGAGAACAATGACTATTGAAGGAGCAGAGCAGAGGGTGGCAGTGGAGGAGCTGACCTCTGTTTCCAATGGTCAGTTGATCCCTGCACCCAGTGCATTATAATAACAGTTTGTTACTGAAGTTGTTTGTGTTCAAGAAATGTTCTCCATAGAAATACACCTGCAAAGTTAAATAATGGAATGATTACAGAACTTATTGGCCTCAGTTCCACATACATGCCTTCTGACTATCAAAGCAACCATTTTCATCCTAATAAGAAAGAACAAAATAATTTGTGTTCTACTAAACTTTTTGAACTAGTCATGCATGCATGAGGAAAATCCACATTGTGTGCCTATACTGTTAGTGTTGCAGTTGAAATATGGCCTATGAAGAAATGCACTCTTCTGAATAGAAGAATACACAGGTCATTTCAAGTTGTCACAGTCAGCTTTGACTGGTGGCTATGGTTTAGCAGCAGGTTTCAGAAAAGCACTGAGGGATAATCATGTTGTCTGAAGGCCTTAAATCCACACTTAAAAATCTCTCTTCATGACAGCTTGTGCCCCAGTAAGATTTCATAAAAGTGGATTCACATATTACTTTACAGGATGTAAAGTAAATTTTGTTCATCTGTGTCCTACTGTTCCCCTCACTGTCTGTGCATCTCTCTCAGATCTGGAGGAGTTGCTGCAGGCTCTGAAGTGGGCGCAGCATTGTTTGACGGATGCTCAGAGCCAGCAGGATGTGGAGCTGGTAACACAGCTTTTAGCCACGAACGACTTCAGGAATGCCTACACAGTCTACAGTGCTGTGTCCCAGCAGATGAGCAGAGTGAGCCCCACCTCACCCCTCACAGCACAAGCACAGGACCTCTGCCTGGAGGTATGATTAATGCAGCATTGCCACTTATTAATATAGCAGATGTTATATCAATCTCCATTAATCATATTTAGGAAAATGGTCAGTGAGTCTAATTTTTGAACCATGTCACATGCCACCTCATGAGACTACCATGGTGTCCACAGAGAACGTGCATAAAGGTGTTCAGATTGTCACCAGTTAATATTTGGGACCCTTTTGTTTATATTTACTTTTAAATTCTGTGAGTGAAACCACCTTGATGAAGTGTGAACATACTGTGCTCGATGATTAATTCACAGTAGCTGCCCAAAAGAAAGCCATGCCAACCTGAATATTTGTGAAATGTAAATCGCCTGGTGAATGAAAACAAAAATGTGTGATCCAGGCCTCCCGTGATAAAAAGAGTAAGAATGTAGAAATAAAAATAGAGAGAATATGAGTCAGAGAATTTGGACAGAAAGATAAAAAGAGGAGATCTTTGTGACAATGAAGGGAAGTGTAAGCAGTGTTTGCAGCTGTCCCTGTCCACTAGTTCTACTCCGGTTCTGCAGTAGTGGCACATATGAGTAGGTGGGAGTCTGTAACACCTGACTTCCTTGTTGACAAAACACCAGGCGCCTGGTCTCTGCTGAAGCAAAGCCACAGTAATTGACTTGTGTCCCTGCAGAGGCGAGCACTGAGTGCTCAAATGCAGCCTGTCACACAGCACAGACCTTGTAGAAAGACAGAAAGTGTGATTTGCTGTGGGTGATGTAAAAGCTGTGTACGTCTGTGATAGACTACATCCACAATAGGCACTTCATTAGGATTAGTGTCAACTTGTGATAGGTGGAACATGAAAGACTTTTTAGCACAGACAGGCTGTGATTTTTAGCTGATGGCTAGATGTGTAATGGTCAAACAACCATGAGCTGTGTAGAGTTCATTCAAAGGCCAACAAGCAGCACTGCAGCACAATTGCTATTCCAGTCATGAGCGGAGTGGTTTGAAGATAGTGGGGCTGAGTGTGATCATCTATTTAGCTGCACACACACACATACACACAAACAAACACGCTGTCTTCCTGCGTATGGTAAATCGAAACGCTTAGCAGTGCATAGGGGAGTGAGCCACAGTGTGTCCAAACTAGTGGCTGTGTGTGTGACACTCACATTGGCCATTGGGTAAACTAATCTCCCAGCAGCCAACAGTGCTGGCTGAGCAGCGCAACACACGCCGCAGGAAGGAGGCCAGGATCTGGGCAGCCAGAAAAAGAAACTCCAGCAGCTTACAGCAGTGTGGGCTGAGGCAGAGCACTGCTGGGGGGAGGGGAAAGTGCGTCACCTTGTTAGTGAGAGCTTTGATTAGTGAAATGGAGGAACTAAGCTCTAAACAGGAGGGCAGAAGGACTGAGTATCAGAATGTCCAAATGCCCACTGTCATCCGAGCCATAAACCACCACCGGATTGTTCCACCACACGACTGAAATAGAAACAAAGGGGAGCGTAAAATGAAGAGCTGCTTTACGAGATGCTTTATTGATGGTGAAACACACTTTACGCATGAACACACAGAAAAAAAATGAAAGTTTTCTTATGCTGGGGTCAGAACCACTACTTTACAGAAGACTGGACATGGAGTAGTTCCCTGTCTGGAATGTGAAACCCTACTGTGAGCTATACTGAACAGTGATTTGTTTTTGGTTGTTTTTTTTGGTGTGTGAGATAGTTGTGCACATGCAGATAATTACATGGCCAGAGTAGTTCTCGATAACAGCAATTTTTACATATATACATGCATGTTTTCATATTAATATCTGTGAAATTACTGACAGCCGATGCTACAATTATGTGGACTGTAATACAACAAAATAGAAAACTTGATTAAAATAAGTGAGAAATGCTAAAATTATTATTGTTATATCTGATGATGATATATCATCATCGTATTCTCCCATTTTGTTTATTAATGTGCTGCTCACTGTCAAAGAATCAAATCTTAGTCATCTAAATGCTTAAAAGACACATCACAAATGAAAATTGTCTGTGTCTGTGTTTCTGTTCAGGTACAGAAGATTCTTCAGAGCAGCCAGCAGAAGGAGGGACTGGAGCTCAGGGCTCTGCTCACCAATCCTCATCTCCAGGTCAGAGATCAGCTATGCAGCTGTGACCTCTCAGTGACCTACAATATGAGTATTTGACAACACCTGTGAGGCTCAGCAAGTCTTACAGGCCAACTCATTTATTTTGTTAATACGCAGATAATTGAACTGATAGGAATATAATTAATCTTATACTGTTTCCTAAAGGTTAATTGTTTCTCCTGAACCTTCCGATGGGAAGTCAGAGATCAGTGTTAAGTGAAGAATATGCCAAGAGGCCTTGAGGTTTCATCCCTGCTACCATCACATGTATTGGATTGGATTTTATGCCCCTTCTTCTCGACCTTATAGGACCTCATTTCTGAAAAATATGTATGCATGTTTTGGGTGGTTTGTGGTGTTTTTTCCTGAATTAACATCTGGAGGGCAGGACTTGTTGTTGGCTCTAACCTGTTTAGAAATGATCTTGCACTACATTGCCAAAGGCTGCTGTTGGCACAGTTCTTCTCAGGTGTCTACTCGCACCATCCCTATTTAGCATTTGTGTGTCAACATTTCAAGAAATCCTCGTACTCCTTTTCTCTGGAGTGACTCGCTCCACCCGTGTCAGTTTAAGGTTCAGCGATTCTTCTGCTGGATAAGAAATGGAGTCACATTATCCGACTGTCATCATCCATTAGCCAGGCAGCAAGGTGAGAAAAGACCTCAGGTGTATGACTCGACTGTGATTTTATGGTTGAGGGTCCTGACAATGGATCGCCAGGAGTCTAATGTTTGACCCATGTGACCGTGTGAACTGACAGGCCTGCCTTCCCCCTCGGCCATTGGCCCGTCCACTGAGTCGGAACCATGTAGCCAGCGGGGGCCTGTGATGAGATGTGAGCCCGCCTTGTGGTACAGAAATTGGAACAGATTATGTTGCCCCCCCTGTGGGGAGCAGAGGATCACATGAGTCACCCTATAGCACAACAGTAAACAGCTTCATAACCAAAACTAATGAAGATATGTTAGGTCCCCCTCAAGTCCACCTGTCTCCCTTTCATCATTTCCTAAGACACAGTTTCCCCAGAAGCAGGTAAACCAAAGGTGTTTGATGATTGATGGTGGTGCATTCTGACTTCTAAATGCAGGGAGAGATTAAGACGGATTGTGTGCGTGCCGCAGCTTAGCCCGGCCTCTGCTTCCTCTGCTCCCCTCCGCTGCAGGATAAAGAAACTAATTTGGACAGACTGTTATTAATTGTTGGGTATGGCGCGCTGTCACATTAGATGAAGTGAAGGAGTCTTTGCATTATTTCTGTCTTAGAGGTGGGTTTTCTGACTCGTCTTGTTAAAACAGATGGGACGTGAGTAGACTTTGGGTAGCAGGTGCATGTCTAAGAAAAGGGAAACTTCCCTTTCACTGTGTTACATTATATTAACAAGTACAAAACAAACTCCTGGTCTCATGCTGCCACCTGCCTCTATCCCCGTCTGTCTGTCTGTGTTTCTGTCTGTTTGTATGTGCACGCTGTTTGTCTATACATGTGTGTGTTCTGTGTGTGTTCATGTGGCAGGCACTGATGCAGGCTCATGACAGTGTGGCAGGGCAGGAAACGGAAGAGGAAAATGTGACCCAGTACCTCGGAGAGACGGTTAAATTAGTGCGACTGGAGAAGGCCAGAGACACTCCTTTGGTAAGAGAGGATTCAGAAGTCACCACTCCTGCATGTTGTCATTGCTTTGTGTGCACGTCTTCATTAGCGGCCTCCGCATGTTGTGTATCAGCATTACGAATTACAAAAATAAAACGCAGAAAGACAACGAATTTGAGTTACATTGAAAAGTTTGGATAGAGATTGTTTTGTGGGGTTATTTCTGTCATTTGTATGAACTCTATCAATGTGTGTGCACATGTTTTCAGGGTGCCACAGTACGTAATGACATGGACAGTGTGGTGGTGAGTCGTGTGGTGAAAGGTGGAGCAGCCGAGCGGAGTGGCCTCCTCTCTGAAGGAGATGAGATCCTGGAGATCAATGGGATTTCTATCCGTGGGAAGCACATCAATGAAGTCCATGACCTGCTGGTGAGGACCAGAACATATCCCACAGCTTTATTTCTGTGTACTTGATATGTCCAGGTGCTCAAAATGCCCTATTATTTATCATAATGTGCTTGTAATACACCCGACTATGAACTAAGATCTCTGTTCCTTGAGGTTTTGCCTCCAGATAAACGCAATGTTTTGATGAACTGCTTTTTATTTTGTCCGACAGCAACAAATGCATGGCGCTCTGACCTTCCTCCTCATCCCAAGCTCTCAGATTAAACCTGCCCCACACAGACAGACTGTGGTAAGTCTTTAATGTTATCTATGCAGAAATGCGTGAGAGCCCGTCTGCGTGCATGTGATCTTAACATGTCCCTGTCCCTGTCCCTAGATGCACGTACGGGCTTACTTTGACTACGATCCCTCAGATGACCCTTTTGTGCCGTGTCGGGAGCTGGGCCTGTCCTTCCAGAAGGGGGACATCCTCCATGTCATCAGCCAGGATGACCCCAACTGGTGGCAGGCCTACAGGGATGGAGACGAGGACAACCAGCCGCTGGCTGGACTTATTCCAGGTGGGACTTTATTTTGTAACAAGATAACGACGTGCAAAGATGTGATGCAAAAACTGTCAGATGATTGGACATTGTTCAGAAGAGGGCTCTGTAGTTGTGTCCTGTAATGTCTGTTCCGCTCTAACAGGCACATCATGCATATAAGTAGTTGGCTGTAATCATGATGTGTTCAAGTGCACATGTTTTTCATCCCATCTCATTGACCTAACCACAGGGACATTTTGGCAGAAAAGATTTATACAGTGTTTATACTATTTTTCCATTCAGGAGCACATTTTAATATACATTCTGTACAGATTTCAGGCACAAGTAGGAGAATTATGTCCTATATTAGACGAGCTAGTCATAAATAAGTGTATAGTGTATAGTGTGTTGTGCAGGGAAAAGAGACATGCAGATTAGAATGTTTAATAATCCCTGTTACAGACAACAAAACATTTTCTCAAATACTGTTTAAAAATATGAAGAACTTTGTTAGTAGGCATATGTTTGAAAAAGGGGTTTAAAAATGGTGATCCATCTCATCCATAAGTAAAAGTTAGGTGAAGTTCAGTAAACCCTGCAGCAATAAAAAGCAGTGTCTGTCTTCATTCAGCTGACTAGACAACAGAAAATTATAGTAGGTAACGACATCAGACCACACTTAACAATATGTATACTGCCCCTTAGTACTGGAAACTACTCACTGAAGAGTAATAAAGGCTGATAATTAACGTGGCACTACCATCCTGGCAGGAATCACCTCCCATCTGGGATGTCAAGCAGATTAAAACACCTAAAGAATTATTTGTGATTACTTTTTGACCTAAGGCTGTTGTGGCTGGAAGAAAACTAGGTTAAGCACTTGAAAAGGAAAGCATTTCTGCCTCTTTGTCACTACCTCTGACTATCTGAATGTTTTCCCTTTTTCAGGTAAAAGCTTCCAACAACAGAGAGAGACCTTAAGGAAAACTATAACAGACAGGAGTCGAGAGCAACAAGGTGAGAAGCCACTGATTTCCAAACTTTTTACTTTGAGTCTTCTAATGATAATTTCACGTTGAAAGCCAACTATATAACATATTTTAACTTGTACAGGGAAGGTTTGGTATTCAAAGAAGAGCAAGAAGCAGAGGAAGAAGAGTGCGACAACCCTGAGCAAAAACACTGGTGAGGCTTTCTTTTTTCCGTGGCTCTCTTCAGTGTTCCATCTGCACTGTTAACACACTGTCTCCTCTCATTTACCACCTGTGAACAACCACGTCCATATTGGGCCGCTGCCAAGTGTCCACACATTGTCAGTATTAACCCCACACGATAGCTGGAGTTGACATGTCTTGTCGTCCTCGCATCAGCTTGGGGTGTCACAAGTCAGATTAGTCCTGGATCAGGGGAGGCAGCAACAGGTGCCCAGCAGGTGCCTAAATGGCTTGAAGTGACCTGTGATGTTATTAGAAACACACATACTGTAATGTAAGACTGACACACATGCTGTGCAGGTGAAACTGATAATAGATATGGACATATTATATGTATATATAATAATATATACGGGAGTAATCATATAGTTTATTATGTCCTCATAGAGAGGTCAGAGTTAGTCACTTAACACCAGCCCAGGGGCTCACAGTTAGTTGGTAAGTGGATCTCATTAACGTCTCCCCAAACTGTCTCCTCAGACAACGATGACATCCTCACCTATGAGGAGATGTCCCTCTATCACCAGCCAGCCAACCGCAAACGTCCCATAGCTCTGATTGGTCCAACAAACAGCGGCCACCACGAGCTGCGCCGGAGACTTCTCTCCATAGAACCAGAGAAGTTTGCTGTCGCTGTCCCACGTAAGGCTTTATTAGTTTGTTTAATTTGTACAAATGAGTGTCTGTTTTTTTTAATTGATCTCTCTCTTTCCACTGTTCAGACACAAGCAGAAACCCAAAGATCCACGAGCGGAATGGCCACGAGTACCATTTTGTGAGCCGTTCAGGGTTTGAAACAGACTTGGCAGCAGGGAAGTTCATTGAGTCGGGGGAGTATGAGAAGAACCTGTACGGCACCAGCACGGACTCCGTCCGACACGTCATCAACTCTGGACGCATATGTCTGCTCTGCCTGCACACCAGGGTAGGCCACATGTTCGCTACAACGCCTGTCTGATTCTCTACTGAGGCCCTGAAACCAACTGAAAAATCACACTTGCATATTCAGAAAAGAAGGTTCCGTATGTTTTCTTTCCTTTTCATGTGTTTGTTTGTGCCTTACTTTGCCTTCTGTCAGTCACTGCGGGTGCTGAGATCCTCCAACCTCAAGCCATATGTCATCTTCATCGCTCCTCCTTCTCAGGAACGACTGCGCACCCTGCTGGCCACAGAGGGGAAAACACCAAAGGTGAAAATGGACCAACACAGAAAAATAAAACATTTAGTAGAAGCATTCAACACTTAATACGGAATAATCATTTTAGGATCATCCCTCACCTAAATCCTGTTTTCTCATCCACAGCCAGAGGAGCTGAAGGAGGTCATTGAAAAGGCCCGCGAGATGGAGCACAACTTCGGCCACTTCTTTGACGCAACCATCGTGAACATGGATTCAGAGCAGGCTTTGCACGAGCTGCGCAGGTTGATAGATAAACTGGACACAGAGCCACAGTGGGTGCCCACCTCCTGGCTGTGCTAAAGCTCACCATGTCTCACACAGAGGTAAACAGACTGAGAGGGACGGTGGTAAAGCAGCACTACTGGATTTTCTCTTGCACATTTTTTCCTCGTTTGTTGAGGAGGTGATCACTTCCACGTGTTGCGGGGACGGACTCAAGTTTCCTTTTTTATTTTTATTTTTGTTGGTGTGTTTGTGAGTGATTTTTTGTTGTTGTTGTTTCATGAAGGTCGTTTCTGATCTCAGTTTGATGTAAAATCATATATCAAATAGAAATATTTCTATCCTATTCTTAATAGTTATTTATAATTGTAAATACGTATTTTCTAGTCAAAAAGGCTAAGATATTTTATTGTTACTTTTTGTGTTTGTGATAAAACAGTACACTCACCAGGAAAAGTGTTTTTAAATGGCTTCCAAAAACTACATTAGAGGAGAAGCACTGGGAAGCATGAAGTGACTGCAGTCTTCCATTCAGAAGCACAGGACAGAAACCTGCTGTAACCTGCACATTTTTGAACTACTACCAGTGACAGTGTTCTTTTATGTTGTGTCTCATTTACACTGTGATGACAAACCAGTCTGTAGCGGGTTATCAGTACAATGCTCTAAAGTACTGCTGGTATTGTTGTGTTTTTTTCAGAGCTGTGTGAATAAGGCATCACACTTTGATGTCAGTGTTTGTTACACGTCCAACAAATACTGTGTTACTTCTATGCAGGGTACTAAATCATATGCACAATTTTGGAACAGTGATAATAAAATCATGCATATTTGAAGGCATGACGAAGTTTGTTTACATTGAAGCAATCTGTTTTTTAGATACTCATGCAGCTGCAGGTCATCAGAATCCTCTTTGCAAAGGTTAGTGTCATGAAGTTTAAAAGAGCTTAAAAATAAGAACTTGACCACTTAGATGACAGAAGTGCTGATAATGTCCCCTAAACTAAAAATACTCTTGAAGAGGTTTCTTCCGTGATTGGTACCCATAATATGAACTAGTATGAATAAGAAGTCCAGGCTGTGGTTGAATATTTAGAACATCTTTATTTGAATGGGGCTCTGTGTACTTGCACACCACGTTTACAGCAGGGTCACATAGGGGATTCCAATGTAATGGTCAACTTCCTCCACTGAAGTAACAGTAACCCCACTATATGACAGGAGCAGGACAGGGCTCCACTCCACAGACTCACACACACTCTTTGAAATGATCTACATCCACCTTAATCTGTACAGCATGCAATCGCACTAAATGATGTGAGTAAAACACTGATCACACGGAATGCTTCTTTTAATTTCACTCTCAGACGTGTGTAAACTTATATTCTTTATAATATTTTTGCTTCATTTTTTTTTATCCCTGTGGATAAAGTGTTACAACACTTTTTGTTTCTGTACATGTGACACATCTGGAAACACTCACACCTTCCACCATTGACACAACAGAACAAAATCATTACAGACACGAACAAAAACTTTCATCACTTCCATAAGAAGACATAGACATGGCCAGAGAGGCACAGAATAAATAGGATGGTGAGTGACTGTGAGCCTGCAGAGAGCTTCACTCAAACAGCAGGTCTTCATCCGCCTCCTCTGTCAGCATATTGGTGGGCTCAGCGATGGGACCCAGCTTGGCCAAACGCTCTGCGATTTCACGGTCCGTCCTTTCCCTGAGCTGCTTCTTCTTCTCTTGGATCTTCTTCAATCTGACCAAGAAAAAAAAAGATTTTCAGTGTTGCATCAAAATAGAAGATTAAAACTTGTAAAAATGAAATCCACATTATCACCTGTAGAACTCCTCTCGTTCTCTTTCATCCAGCTCTGTGATGATGTAGGTGAGGGTGCGATCAATCCTTGGAATAATCACTACAAAAAAACAAAAAAAAAAAATAGAAGATCATTTAACTCCGTTCTCTTTGTGAAAGTATGCTGAAAGCAAAGGGTGAATTTACCATGCTCGATAGCGTTCACGCGGCGGTTGGTAATCTTTATGGCTTCATCCAGAGTGACAAAAGATGTCTGCAAACCACAACATAAAAAAAAACATATTTGATATTAAAGAATAACAGAGTGGGGAGTTTTCAGGAACTGAAAAATACGTTCTCCTTAAGAGCACAAGACCTGTTTAGATACCTTCAAATGAG
>JAVQJX010098802.1:0-10615 GCA_036025115.1 Ambassis agassizii | reverse complement strand
CTAATTTTTGATTAACTTTGTGTATACAGGATTTTTCACCTGGCCTTGCCTCCAAACATGAGGTATAAAATAGCCTTCATAAGGTTATATTAACATGACATTTTGAAATCACATGGTCCTGTAATTGAAAGGTTTATTCACATATTTTTTTTTATAAAAGTGTAAAAAACAGAATATATATTTTTTAGCCAGTTAAGACCAGAAATTCAGACAAGAGTTTGAGAGAAGCATGAACATTAGAATTTTGTGGTCACTTACGGTGACATTTGAGGGTTGTTACTGGTCATTTCCACCTAGGTTTATTGACTAGTTGAAACACTTCAGATTTTTGGCAGAGTGTAACATAAAATAAATGTCAAACCTTAAGCTTTTAGAGTGGATATTCCTGTGAGAGGCAAGAAAGGTCTTTGTTTATCACAAGCTTTTATATTTTATATAAATCTATGATTGTCTTGCCTTTGTGTAGAAGGTGGACTGCTTGTTTTGATTCATTCTTCATTAAAAGGTTTGTGGAGCAGAGGCACTGTTGAAGTTGAAATACAGCCACTTCTAACTCAGAAACTCTGAAAGCTCCCCGTGATGGAGCAGGTGAATTGGTGTTTGACCCACACAGTTTTTAAATGTCCTGTGAAAGTCTCTTTTCTGACAACCCTCTCAGTGTCCTACATCTTTGGTCAGAAGGCCAAGAGGCAACTTTACTCTTCAGCTCCTCTGACGAGCTGCTATTAGGAGCTTGTGTTCCCTGAAATGGTGTCTTTACAATGTCTGTCACTTTTTGGCGTGTCTGTGCCACTTGATGCTAGAAAAAAAGCTTTCCTGCAAACCTTATTTTATTTTTTGTTCGACATAAGCTTGACCCCTTTTTTAATATCTGGGTCTGTGTTTTATAAAATTGCAACAAAGCTTGAAAATATGAGATGTATGAGATATCAGAAAGGAGTCTCCTGTCAGACATACCTGATTAAGCCTGTATGTGGTTCTGTGTATATGCATGTAATGGGACTAGGAGTGTGGAAGAGAAGCGCAGCCAGCAGGAGGTGGGATTGCAACAGGTCACAACAGATGCAACTGGGGCATCAAAACAATCCAGAACAGTGGGACTCCACATCAACAGAGAGCAGAAAGGAAGACCAAGGTGGCAGATGGTTGAGTTAAAAGTTTGTCACTTTGTGAAGCTCTCTGTCAACTCAGAGGGAAGCATTATGACATGCAGCGTTCCAACATGTAAACTGTGCATCAGGAGACTTGGCTACAGAGCAAATGTTAAAAATAATATACCATGTGGAAGATTTAGAAGGAAGTGATTTAACGTGTCCCATAAATGGGAACACTATGATGTGCTTATAGTGACATTTTGGCCAGATTGCATTGCCTATAGGCGGAGTAGTTGGTGAATGCTCTAGACTTTAATCCAGTGTGTTGAAATTCTTGTATCTTGTGTGATGTGGTTGGCCATGAGGTTTGTGCTCTAGCTGAATGCTGACACTTTGGTGCAAGTTGCCCCCAGTTGGTGTGTGAATGTGTGTGCATGTGTGCATAAAAGTGGTAAATGTGAAGTAGCATAAAAGTGATTTGGGAAGGTACAAAAGCACTATATAAATAAACTTACTTAGAAAATTAACCATTCAACTTCATCCTTGGGACATGTGAACACCAGCTTTTTCCCTAGTAAGGATGGGCTGAGTGACATGTTAATGTATTACTTGATTTGTATCAAGGAATTACCATAGCACGAACACTGTGAAACTCTACAAGAGAAAATATCACAGAAAATGTGGTCAGCTTCATAGATTGTGAATCTCAGATCAGTGTTCCTCCATTTTTCATGTGAGCAGACGATCCTCACTGAGTACAGGACATCCTCTGTACTGATCCTCAGGATCTGCAAAAATCCTTTAATCATCACCAGGACCTACACTGTGTCCCTCTTGTTGACGCTGTCAATGCTTTGCTGCTCTCACTTTCCCCCTCTGTCAACCTGCTGTGCTATACACAAAGCTCAGCCAAAGCCTCTGTTTACTGTCAGAAATCATTCTGAGCTGTATATTCGCTTCCTGCTCCCCCCTCTGGAGTGCTGTGTATTGTATGTAAATCCTCAAATCAACATGCACAGATTCTATTTAATTTCACAGCTAGTAGAGTGGCTCTAATCTCATCCAGCCATTTGGGCTGTTTGCTTTTCAAATCTAATGGATGGTTTTGTGAGGAGGGGGGAGCAGTGGGGGTTACTGCAGTCTTGTCTTGTGGCTGCAAACTGTTTGACGTCTCCAGTGTCAAACCACAGCAAATAATTAAATTTACTTTGAAAACAAAGAGCCTGGCAACATGTATACACGTATAACTACAGCTCTGTATTGTGCTCACATCTCAGCCTATGAAGATGCATGTTTTGTTTTCGGATTGTATCATTTTATTTTTGTGTCCTAGCTGCAGCCTTTTCAGTCAGGTGGATGGGCCTGCTGCAGACACACATCGGTGCCAAGGGACACCCCAAGCTGTCATGACTACAGTATGTATCTGCATTTTTTTCAACAACTTCCACTGCTAATATATCATAAATGAGTTGATAAGACACCAAAATGTGCATATAGTGAGAGACTATTCATACCATAGTGCCACTTTGCAGCTGAAGTTCTAGCCCTCTTTTGTCTGTGCAAAACCGAACAAATGTCAGTACCTACCCCTCAACAGTCAGTCCCAGCACAGATTTTTTTTTCTAAGCCATCAAATACTTACGCCTTTGCAACAGGGTTTAAATATGTGCATAATAAACAAACATAACAAGCACTCTCCTGTAGGAGTTTCAGGAAATGACACTCATTTTGTGAAAACAGTGCAACGAGAGTGCATGAGAAATATTTAGTTATTCAACAAATGCATGCCTTTATGCATTCAAATATAATTCCATGCGTTTTAACGGTTTTTTTAAAGTGGGTATGCATGTGCAACAAAAATATTTTCAGGAAAATCATAAAAAGTTTTATTTTCTGTTCTGTGTAAACTAGGACATACCTGGAAGATATCCTGTCCCTCAAACTAGTTTGGAGTTGGATGGAGGCACACTTCAGGGTGGAGTAAGCATCGGGGATGGCCAGGAGCAGGAGAGGGACCTGTGCCATAAATCAGGGCCAAGGCTGTCTGAGAGGCCGCAGAGGAAAGCTCAGAGTAGGGATGGAGCTGGAAGTTACAAGGCAGAAGAGGTTTGGGCAGGGGATGCCAGCCTCAAGCAGACAAGTGTCCTGGGCCCAGGTGATGGATGTGGCATAAAGCCAGAGGGGAATGCTAATGAGATCCAAGGTGTTGTTACTGACTGCTACAAAGGGAGACCTGGCTCTGGTGGGAACTCATTAGGCAGCACGTCCCACCTGCAGAGTGGCAGAGGAAGCAGCTCCATGTCGGTCCTCGCACAGACCAAAGCTTGTTCGCAGCTCAACAGAGAGACTCTCAGCAGTCAGACACCCTGCTGTCTGCCCAAAGAAACCACCTTCCAGGGCCAGTTGAGCTGTGGCGGGATGGATGAATCAGGAGGTTTGAAGGAGATCCCGGGAGTGTGTGTGACAGAGATTGCAGAAGCCCCAGTTCAAAAATCAGGCCTCGGTTCTTTGTTCAGTCGAGTTTCCTGGTTTGTACAGGATGCAGGGCGCCTGCTTTGGAGGTCACCCACAGTGCTGCAGCAAGTCACAGAAGTAAGTTTACAGCCTATTAAGGGCCGCTGGTCCAGCCATGTTGTCTCGCTGGTCAGAGAAAGTAATGTTCTGTCAGTGGTGAAGGACAGCCAGGTCTTCTCTATGGTAAGAGGGAGCTTTGTGTTTTCTATGATCAGGGATAGCCAGATTTTTTCCTTGGTGAAAGAACTACCTCTCATACAGCACATCCAGATGGAAATAACTCAGCAGCTTCAGTCTGAGGAAGCGGCTCAGATGATTCAGGGCTGTATTAATCCAGAAAACGCACAACTACCAGTCCTGGCACCAACACAAAGCTTTAACAAGGCAGAAGAATTGTCAGATGTACAGTTTCTCCCGGAGGCCACCTGGGAGAGGACTGTGCGGAGTCAGGATCTGCAGTCACCACACAAGTGCACCATGGCTGAAATGCCCATAAAAGAAGGACAACAGTTGCCATTAAAACAGCTAGATGAGACAAAGGTTAGTCATGGACCCAAAGGTCGAGTCTGCCAATCAAAAAAATCAGTGCAGTGTGTCATTCAAACATTGATACAATTTCCTGATTCCCTTTTGAAACTACAGACTCTACCTTTAGTTGACATGATGGACGCTTTACAATCCACTATCTCCACTTCAGTGATCACCTCTCAGAATATTATCGCCCTCCATTGGCTGAATGTGGCTAAATGCACCCAGCCTGATCCGCAGCCTGGCCTCCTGATCCTGATGGAGACTGACCTCTACATCTTGACCACTGATTCTGGGCTCCTGGTGTTGTTCCATCATTTCCCTCTCATGCAACTGAATGAGATACAGATAGGCTTAGCAGGCCACAGTATGCGTCTCATGAGCACTACAGAAGAGAGCATCCTTGGTGTCTATACTCACAGCCAGGAGCATACTAAAAAGCTATGCTGGGCCATACTTGGTGTAATGTGCCCCGGGGACAGCAGGGTTTATCAGCACCCGCTGCTCCATGAAAACTTGATGAAGTTGTCTTTGGACTGGCAGGTGTCTGTGCCTAACCTGCTGCTGGATGCTGGATTAAAGGTTTGCTGTCACTTTCAGAAGAGTCTTGCTGAGCTGGTTTATCTTCTTCACTGCAACATGGATCAAGAAATGATCAGCCTGGGAGACATGCAGATATTACTGTATACAAGTGTAGCAGTTCGCATCAGCCCTAGTATCCACAGTGAACATGTGGCCCAGTTTTTACTTACAGATACACACTTTGGTCTGGTGCAGGAGGATGTAGTCTTTTACCCAACCCCACACTCAACCACCATAACATCCTGTCGGCGCCAATTCCATGACCTGACTCTCCGTCAGTGCTCAGATGTGCGCTGCATGCTGCTGCGCGATGAAGACAAGAGCGGATCTGTCAGGCTGGATGTAATCCTTGCAAATGTGAAGGGCAGGGGTCACCCTGAAAGCGTGGCTGAAGCAGCCGGCTCGTCCGCACATGCTTTAAATTCATCTCCGCATGCAGAAGTGTGGAAATTAACTTTCAGTTGCTCCACTGAGGCCGCCTGCCTGATTAATCACTTGTCAAATGTCTGATCCAAGGACTGAACAGCCCGTAATGAACAGCCCAGCTTGAAAACTCTCACTCTGAGAGCAATGGCAAAAGTGCATCACAGCCAGACAGTACTGTGACTTTACTATGAAATGAAGTTTCCCTGTTAATGTGTGTTGTCATTTTAATGTTACACTGACTTTAGCAATTGAAGATTTTATCTTTAACACACTTTGTTCTTGTTGTTTTCCTCCTTTCTTAGAAAAAAGGAGAGTCAAAGGTCCAACTTTGAGCATTCAAACATGTCTTCACCAATTTCATTTGTTAAACACAGCACTGTAATTTTTTTTGAATGTTTTTAGGCGACTGCCCGCACCATATTATCTTGCTGTCATTGTTACTTGTGTCATGTGTCACTTTGTTGCTAATTTCAAGTATTTTAAAAGAAAATTAATCCTTTGAAATATGTGAATGTATATTTTTGTGAAAATAAAAGGCAAATGCACTGAGTTTTGTTTACCACTCAAAATGCAGATGAGCTCTAATAGTTAAACTTTTAACTTCAGGAAGCAGCGAGTTCAACATCTGATGCATTCCACTTATTGTCTGATATTAATTCCACTTTTTGTGTCAAGCTGTCTTTGTCTCTTCAGCTCCACCCCATTAGATTTGAAGTCTATGCTTCAGGGTTTTAGTTCATTTGTTCTTGTTTTTACTCCTTCATTGTCTAAATCTTACTCACCACTGTAAATATACAGTCATAGTAGCAGAGGTCAAGTTTAATAGTTGCCGGTGTGATTGCTCAGTTGCTTTTTGTATGGCTTGATCATTCTGCATCCCTGAGACAGTGCTTGTGTTGGAGCCTGAAGACTGTCTGCTCCCTTTCTTGACTGAGTGACCCCACCACTGAAAATTACAGGGGCAATATAGTGCAATCAATCCTCTTGTCTGCTGCAGCATGAAGGATGGAAATTTGGCCTTGAATGAAGAAACGCATCACACCTGGTAGCAATGAGGTTTGAAAGCTCAGGGCCATGAAAGGTTTTTTTTTTTTTATCTCTCTGTTTTTTGGCTTGAGGCTGGTAATTAGCATTCAAAACATCTCTACTCAGAACAAAACAAAAAAGGCAGACAACTCATAACCTGATATATTGAAATGAGCCTGGTGGTCCTGCATGCTAGACAAAGATTAGAATTATGGATTTCATTTTCCATGGGTTAATTTCCACATTTTCAGATTAGATCAAAGCAAATGTGTTTCAAATAATTTTCACAGGTTATGAATAGTTTAATATAAACTGCAAAATGAGAGTCCCAAAGATAAGTCCATTAATTGTGGCAGTATTTGTAAGCAGAGGGTTCAGCAGGCTTCAAAAACGCCAAACTGAATTGTTTTGTTGGCATGTGTGCTGAGAAGTTGTTCCTTCTAGAGGCAGTGGGCTAACCTCTCAATAGCCTTTCTGCCTCCTCTGTAACATATGTGATGCCTTCAGTGGTATTTTTAAAGCAGCTCATTGAGAGGAGATGCATCATTTGGTCAAATTCCATCTGAACAATTCAAAAAAAATAATCGCTCACATTTTTCTGTTGAAATGGAACACACTGCTGATCTAGTGTCTCATGTTCAGTTCATTGAGTGATTTGTCAGAAATAGGAAGGAATACTTGTTGAGCACAGCCTGGTTATAGGGGAGGTGCTCACTCTCTGACAGCTGATACACGTACCCACCAGCAGGCTCTGAATCTCTAATCATTACTGTGTGATTTCCCACTGGGTTCTCCGGCCCTAATACGCACATCATTGACGGCACATAACAGGATAATTTGTTTACCTCCTCCTTTGGAAGCATGTGAACGTGGCCTAGACAGCTCTGTCATTGCTTAGCAATGATGGGCTAAATCTTTTTTAAATTGATTTTGATCATTCTCCCTGCCCAGCTGTCTTGAAAATTCAATGATTTACTTCTTCAAAGGTTTTTAGAAGGCTTCACTGCATAGGTGTAAGTCAATCCTGTGGATGTTTATGTATGTTTTTTTTTTTTTTTTTAATTAAATGAGCGGACAAAACTGCACCAGCTCTTTGGGTTAGTTTTGCCTGTAGAGTTAGTTTTGTGGTTACAAATTAGGCTGTGCTAAAATAAAAAAAAATAAATCTTGTGTTAAAACAAATCTCTCAGAGAATCTGGCATCCCATTTTAACCTGGTATTAATACAGGGTCTTTGAAAAAGAGGCCAGAAGATCAGAACAGAACATTTATAATGTTGGAGGTGCCCTATATTGAGACAGACCGATGTGTGGAGGAAGCCACTTTTTAAAGGCCTGTACCAAAGTCAGTGCTTTGTCAAACTTCACATTTTTAATGATCATGTGTAAATCTGTGTATGCAAAACCTTTTAACATCCTTCCCCATGAATTCTGCAACTGCAGTGGATAATATTTTTGAGTTTTTTTAATAGTCTCTTAATTTGACTATTGAAGTGTACTATTTAAATTGCAGAAACTATTTAAAGCTGCTCCACTGCTCCTGGCATATACCTGACATTTTTAAATAACCTGCAGGAAACAAATGCAGCAACAGTATCAAGATATTAATTGTCACAGGACATTGAATTTTTGTGATTTGAGACCTCAGATGTACATTCTGACCTCTGCTATGCTTCACTTCAACAAGCTGTAAGTGCTTATGCTAATGCGTATATTTTTGGATCTGTGGTGCCACTGTTGGTGTCTCATCAGTGTCTGTTATCAGCAGGCATGAGGTGCAGACGGTTCAGTACTAAGGTTCCTCAGATCTGTTAAATTATTGCTTGTTTTGTTTCTGTATAGCGCCTTGTGGTATGAATAAGGAAAGTTGTCTCAGCAGCTTTTATTTTTGCTTTTTTTTCCTCTTGCAATTAAAATGCAGATCCATTGCAGATTGTGAGGTGTTTTTAAAGTTTTAAAAACTTTTCAGACAATGTCAAAGAATGTGGATAATATACATTAAAAGGTAAAAACTAAAATAAAAAAGTTTATGGTATTCATTTATGATAAATATAATACATATAAGTAAAATACACAGTTATGAAGTGATAAACATCTCAGCACAGACAATGCTGTTCTTTGTTTGCATTGATTTAAAGTTTTTAACTATAGTAACAGGTGCCACTGTGTGTGTGTGTGTGTGTGTGTGTGGTGAAGCAGTAGGGCTTCTGGTCATTAGCAGATAAAAAGCAAAGTCAAACCAGAGCTGTTTTTTTGAACCCTTGTCAAGGACATTTTTTGAAGTTCAATTCCAGCTGAGTGAGCGTGCAGAGTGTGCATCCCTGCTTGTTCAAAATCATTTCATTCAATAGCAGTACAGCATAATTAACTTCATCTCTATCCTCTTGTCTAATGAAGGCTAGTGCTTGCCAGCAATGGCAGGTTTTACCCAGGCTTCTGATGGACCGTGTTGGGTGTGAGTCTCATAGGAGATGGACACAATGGCGACCTGAATGTCACTGGCATCTTTCAGCTGTGCTCATTTGCGAGCGTTTGTCCGCAGGCCAGTGAAAACTCTCTGCCCTCTAGAAGAATGAGGTTGTCACACAGTGTCATTTTTAAATTGGACTCCGTTTCTCCATGCCCATCCCTGCTCAGTTTTTGGACCTCACATGAGCTTCATTAGCATTTGCAGGAACTGCGAGACATTTACCACCATGGATTGTGACAGATTTCACAAGCTCAATTTTACTGTTGCCCTGAGGGGGAAGAGGCAGTGCTCACCATCTGTTGATTGTGACTGTACCCAGCACTTCCATAAGAGTCTGCCTCTCTGTTAGAGTGTACGGACAGTTTGGATATACATCAGCAGTGGGAAAACACTTGACACAAATTTGATGGAAGGATTTAATGCAATTTCATGGGATGACTGTATATTAATTAGACATCAAAATAAGTATTTAAAAACATCTGATGTGCATCAATTAAATGTTTTACATTGGTTGGAGGTTCAGGTCTGTTATGTAGTCTCATTTTGTTCACATAAACTCACTGACACTCTCTGCTAATTAACTTTCAGCTTTATGATTTGCCTGTGTGGATTCTCTGTGATTGTTCGATTGAATGCATGGTATAGAAACTCACATCATGAAGAAGCCCTGCTGGTGTTTGTTTTTTTTCTTCTTGCAGCTGGCGCTGCAGTCTTTTGAGACCTGAAATATTTCCGATTATTTTCTAAGAAAGATAAAGGTGCTGTGAAGCAGGTCGCACACACCACAAGCCGCACTTAGGTGCTGTTCTTTTTCATGATTTTCTTGAGACTCTCATAAAAGTTGGAGACAAAGATGTAGCTTTAAATATTCATGAGCAGTGCACAAAATAAACTTGTGAAGAGGCATGATTTGTAAATAAGAAATACTCTGTGTGGCTGGATTATATGGCTTTAAAGTGACTATAAAATGCATTGGAAGTGTTAATGTGTTTCTTTTTTATAAGATTTGTAGCAGCCTAAACACTTGAGCATGTAAAGCTTTATCCCCTTTGGTTTATGGATAGATGAAATGAATGCATGACAGTCCAATGGTGCTGCTGTTTGTATGCACATCGTGTCGGCCTCTTTCATTTAGAATGATGGTACCCATCTATTTTAGCAGCAGCTGGGTTTCAACTTCTCACTTCATTATGAAGCAAATGATTGTGCCATGTTAATGCTGATGCAGTCTGGGATCAAGTCAGTGGAGCGCTGTTAAGTGAGATTAGTAAATTGTCCATAAGAACAGTGGGAGTTGTACTCTTTTTACTTTCATTTTGAAGCTTCTTCAACTCTTATATGTGCCAAAAAAGGTCTTTTGGACTGAATCACATTCAGCTAATTCAGTAAAGCCACAGTGCAGAATGCTCGGCTCTCTCTTCTGTTCATGCCAATATCGATGCCTGCAAAGGAGGTATACACAAAGGTTAACACTGCTTATGAGGTGTAACTCAATGTGGACTGACTGAGAAAAATGTGACAGATTAAATGCCAGGGTTGGTGGTGTTGGGTTTGTAAGTAATTAAAATAACAGTAACCTATTTTGAAGATAATCTGAGGGCAAATGCTACTTCATTTCTTATGCACAAGGGTGGCAATAAAAATGATCTGGAGCTTCAGAAACTCAGTGCAGATGCAGATTCCTACATTTTTGCACCTGACAATCTGCTCTAATATCTCTTTAGTTCCTCCATTCAATCATTGCTGGTAACTTAAATGGTGTCTGTACAAACACCAGATTTAAAACTACTATAATTTCTGCTGTACTGTTGGGGGACTTATTTAAAGACATTCACCTGTGATAAAAAATCTCAAGCTATGGTAACTCAAGTTTAAGCCGCATACGCTAGAAGTACACAAGAAAAAGAATTAACTAACAAACAGTTAAGCTTAAAATTGATATATATCTGCCATGACTCATACAGGTCTGTAATTGAA
>JAVQJX010098798.1:0-10022 GCA_036025115.1 Ambassis agassizii | reverse complement strand
GAACTCAAAATAGAGATCAGCTTAGCTCAAGTTTAGTGGAATTATCCAGAAACACAACTTAACACGAATGCTGCATGAGCAGCACAATACAGTAGCTGCCACTATAACTGATAATATGTGAGCATTATTTCCCCCTCTAATCTCCATTAAATCCTATAAGAGGGATATAACAGACTGCTTATTCCAGGATATTTTTGTGTTCTTGATCTTCACTTTATATATGAATCAATGTGAGATTTATCCCACACTCACACTTGGCAACACAATTGGTGTTATTAAACTGTTGTTTAGTAGGATACAAACTGCTATATACTAGTATATATATATTCTGTAATCTCTGCAGGCAGTGCCGAGCAGCAGTTTGTACTAAACAACAGTTTAATAACACAAATTGTGTTGCCAAGTCAGAGTGTGGGAGTCCAGTGTAAACGCATCCTGCCCTGTGATTCCAGGTCCTCAGCTGTACAGCGTGATGTAACAGGAAGTAGTGGGTTGCCTTCCAACGTCAACCTGACAGCCGTTTCAGCTGCGCTCATTGAGCGCCGGAGATCCACTCTGCACGGTTCCCCTCTTGCGCCGAAGCCGAAGACAAGAAGACACTTTGTGGACTGGCTTTGAGAGTCCATCCCGGTCCGAACACCTTTCTGTGCTCCTGAAGCTACGTTTGGATTTTACGCTCTGGTAGGACGCGCTGAAACGGAGAGTGATAATTGTGTGCTGTGTTTTACTTCCATGTTTTCTGAGCAACTTGAGCCGCAGTACTGATCGTGCACGATTAACGCAGAGTTGACTGTGCCGTTGTCTGTTTTTTTTTTTATCGGGGTCATTTAACCCGCATGGATTACACGGAGCGGTGGAATATGCATTAACAGTGTATGTTGATTTGTCCTCAATCTGTTCTGAATGCACCATCAGTGGCTGTTAATCTGCTCTGACAGAGCTGCATATGGGAATATGGATGTGATAGAAGAATAGTGAAGCGGTGGTCTTTGTGTGGTTTGGACACCATCGGGCCACCCATGCGCGCGGTGCACGATATATTATATCACAACTGGTCTATACTCACATTCATCCTGTTTAAACTGCTATGTTATTCACAGAGTGCTTGTGTTATCCTGCTTTATAGAAATAAAAAAAGCACCTGTATGGCATAAAAACATAAAACGAGTGAAGCTAAAAGAGATGGTGTGCATGACTGGGTCAGCTCTGATCCATTCCATAGAATGAATAATACTGAATAATACATATATGAAGAGATGAAAGGCAGCAATGCTTTTCAGATTGATTGAAGTGGAATGCAAAAAAAAAAAAAAAAAAAAAAATGATTCAGCTCCATTCAGCCTCTGAGCCTTTGATGCCAGCGACAGCCACTGGTTGCTAAATCATCTGCATGGTTACATAAGAAGCAGATTTGGACATGTTGGAAGTTTGTGGGCTGGACAGTGAAAAAAAAAAAAGAGGAAAAGGATGATGATGGTGAATGATGGTGATGATGTATGTAGGAGGAGGATGTGATGACGACGGTGTACGCTGGCAAGAGTATATAGACTGCTGAGGAAAGATGCGCTGGAGTCATTATGAGGGAGGTGACAGAGAAGAGGTAGATTGCTTATTCACAGCAGAGTTTCTGGACGTGAGTCAACTCTCTCTGATAGCACTGCTGCATAGTTCTCCAGTGTTTTGCAGAGATGAGGTGTTCATGTCGGTGAATGGGAACACATGATCCTGACTGATGTTAGGGTGCAGTAATGCAGTAATGTCAATAATGATAATCATGATTTATGCTGATAAAGTATAGCTGGCTTTTCAGAAAAGGCATTATTTAACCCTTTATCCAGCACAGGCCTAACTAACCCCTTATCGGTTAAAAACAGAGCTGTCTGTAGCAAAACAATGGTAAAAGTGGTCATTAAAACACAAATCTATAACATTGAATACATTTTCATAGGAAAACCTCTACTAAACACACAGGTCACATTTTTGTCTGCCTTTGCATTTGGACACCCATTAATACGGGGACATACGGCTGGAAAAATATGAACATATGTTCTGTTTTGAAGGACTGACATATCAGCCTTATGCTCTGTTTTCCCTCTGAGAACTCTGAGCTTTTTTTATTTATTTATTAACATTCTTTCCAGACTAGTTGTCACAAATATAAGCCTGTTGAATAGATGATAAATGTCAGAGCTACACACAGAAACTATATCACTGTGCTGAAGGCAACATATGCTCTAGATAAACAATACACACAAGCCTCCTTATATTAAGGATATTTCATTTGAGCGTGAACTGTCCCTTTAAAATCTGTTTTATTCCTCCGATGTTCATCTTTTTTACGCACGTACATCTTCAGTCCTTTCACAAATTGATGCACACACAGCAAAAGTATTAAAAAAAAAGCCAAAGGTACATGCTGTTATTTTTAGATGAGTTGCTTTCTAACAGTGTTTGTTACAAAAATGAGGTTATTAAAGGGCACAGATGTTGAGAAATACCAAGAACTAAGCCTGCTGAAAATGTTTTTTTTTTTTTTTTTACGCCACTGTCCAAGCATGTCGGCTGTCAGGACACTTTGGACAGCAAACACGTCGATGCTGCCAGTTGGCAGAGCTGTCAGATGAGTCTTTGAGGCCATTTTTTGCTCTGACATCCTCCAGCAAGCGGGGATCTACACTAAACGCATGAGCGGATTGTGCAGCGGGAATGTCGTGCAAACCCCTCACATTCAACCCTTGAACTATCATGCTGAGTGTTTATTGCTGGAGTCCAGAAAAGCATTATTAAATGTGGGTGAGACAAAGGTCTTGGCAGCATAGCTTCCAAAACCCTCACTATCTCCATGGTGGATCTTTTCCCAAAGCAATGGCATTTAGAATGCTGTGCCAGTGGAATCTCATTCACACTGTCTACAATAGCTCTGTGGTGCACACAGGCTCACCATGGGATCAATTCTTTTTTTTTTTTCAGTCAAGCAGGATGTTTTCTTCTGTCTTCCTTCAAAGAGAATCACATAGTTTTTTTGCAGCTATTCCTTTATGTGGTATCCCTCCTATAAACAGCCTGTGACCCGCTCTGATGTGTGCAGAGGCCACCTGATTCACACTCAGAAGAGTAATGACGACTCTCATGAAACTTAACCCCTCATAAATCATCACTGGCACAGTGGGCTTCTGCTCCCTTCTTCTTATTGATCCCCGCTCCTGTGCTCATTCCGTTATTAAGGCATATGCTAACCAATTCTTACAGCATCTTTCACTGTCCTTCAAATGTATTCATGCTGAACTCTCATTGTGTTTCAGCTCAGATTAAATCATCAACCCCTCTGAACACAGTATATGTTTTTTCCTGTCTGCTTACCCCAGGCTCAAGTTATCGTATTACACAAAGCACAATGATGTACATATGCAGCACTCCCCTCGGGTTCTGGATTTAGTTTCGGGGATTTGAAACCTTTTGAGGTGATTTTTCCACTCATACATTATGAAGGTTAATTTTTTTTTCTCCCTCATCCTCTCTGGTGTTATATCAGCACCTGATGGGAGCTGTCATGGACTGATGTCTTCAGGTGAACTATCTTAGTGGAAAGAGTGTGTGCGGTTTCTAAGGATGTTCCATGGTTGTGTGAGCAGTGACACAAGCTTCCTGATTTACTGTGTGGGAGGGGGCTTCTGGCATACGGAATAGAGGAAATGGCCATTGTCTGCCAAAAGGTGAACCTGCATTGCTGGATAGTAAGTACAAAAGAGAGTTCCAGTTTAAAGCTTTTTTATGCTGTCACAGGTTCCACAGAGAAGTCTTTTAATGAATAATTTGTTAAATGAAATGCAGAGATTTGGGGTTTCTAAAGGTTTTCTTTCTAAATAGTTTCCACTGCTCTGGCTCTCCCCCTTCCACTAAGCATTTTCTGCTGCTCTGAGCAAATGTCTGCAGCAGACATTTCCGTTGGATCTCCAATTAGCTAACTTACTCCACTGTGAAAATATGACTATTATTATTGTCAAGCTCTCGCTGCCGTAAGCGGTGCCAAGAACCTCTTTTGTGTTATTGTAGTTAATTGGATTCCAAGGTTAATAAAAGTCTCCAATTCCCTCTTGGAAAACACTGTGTATTATTGTCCATATTCTGTGATCACAAAACATAGCGTGACCTGGATGAATACTCAGTTCTGATTAGCTGCATGATTAACATTAACCTCTAACAGGGGATTCATTTGGTCATTTTTGGGATCAATACGGATTTTTGTGTGTTTATGTGGTAAAATATTCTATATTTATCAACCTCATCAAATAGATGCACATATTTCAGTATCTCAGCCAAAAAGAGATTTCATTGGTAAAATTAAAATCATGCAGGTTAGTGTGTGAACCAGTAAAACAGATCATCAGACATCCAGACTATGACCCCATAACTAAAGTTTCCAAAACTGAATCACTGTCTCCATAGTACCTCATGATTCATTTGCGTCATGCACATTAAAAGCATACCTTGAAATACGCTGGTAATTTATCTTGTGTATTTTCTTCCATTTCACAACTCTGACTGTGTCTGAACACCAGACTGTCCTTTAATCCTTAGTCATTAGAGCTGTTCTTCCAGTAAAATAGTTGTAATTGACTTTGTTGCAGCTGTGTGTAAATAAATGATTACAGAAAATAAATCCGCAGCTGAGTTTTAGATTTTTGCTTCAATGAATAATTATCTTTCAACTGGTAATTATTCAAAACAAGCCAGTTGGAAAGTGATGAATATTAATCATTTAGTGTTTGATGGTGATGATTTTTTTCCCAAGTTTAACTTTAGCTCACACATGCAAGTAGTTAAATGTTTTTTTGTTACACAAACCCAAGGCTCGGAGAGCAACCTGAACCTGTTAGAAATGACGTGAGTAACACTCTTGGAGGTCAAGTCTAGGGCCAACGGCAGCCAGATGGAGGATATTCCTCAGCTTCCTTGGAGCTGTTGAATTTGACAGAGCTCCAGTGTTATTTATGTCATGGCATTTCCCCTAGGGAACCACTCACACCGGTCCCTGGGGACCCTTTAATGTTTGTAACATTCAAGTAAATGCTAAAAGAGTCATTCTATGGAAAATATAAATAATGCAACAGTGACATGTTTTTAGTTGGAGGCTGCAGCTATCTAACTATCTGCTCCTATATGCTCACTGTGCAGTGTGTGCAGCAAAGTATGTCATATCTTACCTTGGGAATTGGAGAATCCCTTTTTACTAACACAGCATGTGAATGTGTGATATGGAGCTATGGAGATGTTTGCATGGATTGAATGACACTGAGAGAGGATTAGTGAATGCTGCTTGACTAGTTTGTAGAAGGATCCTGAAGGCAATCTCTCTTGGTTTATAATGTGTTCAGATGATAACAGAACTGGGCATGGTTGATAAAATCCACAGAAACTTAGTCCAAATGTTGTGCCAGTTTTTGGCCTGGAACTTCCTCCCCTCTGGCCATTTTAATAATCACAGCAGGACAAAAAAAAACACATTCTAAATTGTGTGGATCTCTCTAAAAGCAATAATAATCCTTCTAAGGAAGCTTGTGTAAAGCTGTCAATCTGTCTGTGCACTTAAAGCACTTGATAAAGGAAATGTAGTGACCTGTGAAAGTATACCTCTATGTAGTGGAAAGAATTGATGGAATTAGCCTCACATTCCTGCCAGACGGTACCCAGTACCCCCAGGTTAAGCACATGCTCAGCTGGTTAGTCTATTTTAAACACATGCCTGGTAGCCCTATAGCTACATCAAAACATTTACATTAACACAGAGGAGAATCACTAACGGTCATGCAGGTGCGGTGCACGATGGAGCCTGTTTTATTTTTAACCAGTGTATTTTTGTCTAGGTATTTGTACTATTTTTTCCTTTGCGTAGACCAGAGAGGCCTCTGGAATCAGATCCTTTCCTATGGTAAGCCTCCTTTAAACGTAACTGAAGATGGTGTTTGTTATGTATCTGTTGTCAAGTTTGAAGGATGATCTGTTCGATGGAGGCCTATTTATCACTCTGCAGAATCACCCCTGCTGTGTATGTTTTGTAATACCTGGTAGGACATTTGGTGGATGCACTTTCATTGTGTTAGATGGATGAGATGGTTGGTACCACATATTTTATTGACACGAGTCCATTGGTTGAAGATGTTTAGTGTAGGAGAATGGCCCATCGTCACTGGGGAATCAACAGCAGGATTTCAAAGAAACTAAAACAGAATTTGCATATTTAACACCCTCATGTGTTTGTGTGAAAATAGAATGTCAGTGTGATACTTGAGGCATTACTCATTGCAGTGTGTATTAGAAGTATCCATCCATCCATCTAATGTGGTGACAGATTATGTGAAGTTCCAAAAGTGTCCACTTGAGGCCGGCTCCTAAAGTGAATCAATATTTGGATGAGTTTGGATGAGGAGTTCCAAATGGACTTGACACTGCCATGATGATGGCGGAAAGATTTTCAAAATCAGTTTTTACACACACACACACAGGTGACAGAAACTTGATCATCTGTTTCTGTCAAGATTTGAACCCAAAGATTTTTTTAATTTAGCCTTAATCCATTACAGTGAGATGTAATCAATTAGGCCTGGGTGATTAATCGTATTTTCATGGGCATCACGATGTGAATTTGTGAGATAAAAACATGGCAAAAGCTTGTCTAAGTTTTGTTAGCAGATGCAGCCCTGGCCATGCATGCATAGCTCAGCAGTAATTGCACACATTTATTTCTCTGTTCCCCCTTATATTCTTTTGCTTCAAAAGATTTTGTTTTTGTTAAGACCAGGGAAATGAAACTTTAATTTATTTGCATAATAGATACTATAATGTTATGTGGCTTTAGTTCAATAAACCATGCACACAAATATTTTTTTTTTTTTTATCAATTTTTGTTATTTAATTCATCAGCTATTCAGTATTTGAGAGTACCTAAAAGCAGGGAATCAATTTAAGCTGAAATATCTGAAAGAGAAAGGAAGTGTTTGCAAACTCAAATATTTTCTTATTTATCGCTAGACATATCGTCATGACAATATTGAAGAGTGTCATTGCACTTTTTTGCTCATATCGTCCAGGCCTATAATCAATGGTCTTACCACCTTGTTCTTCAGTCCCCTTGGTGTTAAGCAATATTACAAAGCTTATTAGTTGTACATCTCTTAATCTGTATCACAACAAACACAATAAATCAGAAATATTACATGCCTCCCTGTCATGAAGGCTACAACCTCAGCACGCAGCTGATGTAGTTCACCTGGGCCTTCCAGGCTATAAAAGCTTTGCCTGATATCCGACAGCGTCAACTTCCATCTTGTCAACCTTGTTTCTGTCTTGTGTCTGACATCCCCTCCACTCTAGCTGATCCCGTGGGGGCGGCGGGGGGAGGGGGTGGGATGGGAATCGATTTTTCACTCCACAACAGAGCCCACTAATTATTTGCACTCATTGGACCAATTGTTTCAGTGGAAAGGAGGATGTTTCATGTCAGAAATGTGATTCAGAGACCTGGACCTTAGCAGAATAGAAGCTGATACAGTCATCATCCTCCCTGCATCAGCCATCATCTGCTGTTGCAACACCTCAGCAGCTGTCTTATTTTACAGTTTGTTTTTAATGGAGTTTGGATCGCAGCTATTTCAGAGTAAATCTGTCAAATGAGGGGATTTTCTGACAAATTTTGAGAGTTAGCAAAGACATTTTGGATTCATAAGAGAAACATTGAGGATGTAGCAGATGTTAATTCATTCTGTTTATTTTTCGAGGGCAGTTAAACTGGCAGAATAAAAATCGTTTTAATCTTTATCTGCCCGTTGCTAATGCTGTCATGTTTCCCTTCATGAAACATCTCTGCAACAGAAATGGGTATCATTAAGACATTAGGAGTTGTAAACAGATCCATGTGTGTACCCTGAGGATGCTGGCATGCTGGCGAGGGTGTGGATGGCAATGACATGAATACTTCGGTATCTGAGATGTTGTCTGCATGAAAACCGCAAAACCTCCTTATTTGCCTTGTTAATGCAAAGAATACTGCGAGCATCAGTGCAGGGCGGGTTGACTGAGACTTGTGGAGGTCTTTTTCATGCAACAAAGACGACTCCTCCTTCACATCTGTGTGGGATCACTTTACTTTTTTCCTGACATCTGGTGATGCCTATGGCAACTTGGAGATCTGTTCTCATGTTCTGGGCTTTGTAACATCAGCAGCTTTAATGTTACACTCTATTTTGACTATTTTATTTCAGTAACACTGGGAGAGATGTATGTACAGCTGATCTTGTGGGAAATGTCCACTGGCTATATTTGGCCTTATTAATGATGGGAGAAAACTCATATCCCAGAGGAGCAGTGTTTCCACATCATTCTTAAAAGTTTCTTCTGATTCTCATATTAACATGCCCACCATCTCCTGTAGACAGATACTGTATGTTTTCATTATGATGTGAACCACTACTTCCTCCTCTGCTGCAACGTTCTTGTCAGGGTGTATTTTCTTTATACAATATAAAAGAGATGACACAATACAATACAAAAAAAAGCACACATATCACAAAGCACTTGGAAGTTGTTAGAGCATGTTCGAGCAGCTGAGAGGTTATAAATAATTTTCAACTCTCTGCGCAGTTGTGATTTTGAAAAGCAAACATATGTATGCAATGGGGTAAGTGCAGGGTACTGTGTGGTTCATTAGCTCAGGGTGTTAAACTTCACAAACACCTGCACCCTCTCTTGTTGTTTTCCCATGTTTGAGATTAAGGTAAGCTGCAGCTGATAGAGGCAGCGACCTGCCACACGTGTTGCACATGCTGCATGTCAGCATAAATATATCATGGTAGAGCTGCTGATTCCTGAATCACCCGAGTTAAATGTTCCGAATCACTTTAGTGACTTGGGAGTCACGATTCCCAGTTCTAAATTAACCCGGATCATATGGTTCCTCCGGCTGCTTATAACATATATATATATAATATCCATCTGCCTTGCATTTCGCAGGTAAATACTACTACTACTAACATTCCAGAAACCTCATAAATTAAATAAATAAAATAAGTAAATAAAGTAAATAAGTAAATTCGCAAACATGCACCTCTGAATGCAGCAAGCTGCTTCCTGTAACGTTACAAACAGAGCAAATCCACATTCAGACTCGCGCCGAGTAGATCGGCGCAACTTCCGGTCGTCTGACTCGAGAGTTGCCACACGAGTCACTGAACCACTGATTTGCCACAGTGACTCATTGAGTCATACAGACCCGAATCAGTTTAGTGAGTGATTCAGAGGGATCACCACTTTTTTTTTACCACCACTAGAACACAGGGAATACACAAGGAGGCCACAGAGAGAGCACACAGGGAGCGAGGGAGTCGACGCTGGGAAGCTGGGAGAGCAGGCTGGAACCAGAGCCAAACACAGGAGTCCAAGTGGGAACACAGGGGAGAGTCACAGGCAAAGCACAGAGTTCCGTGGAGTATGGCTGAACATGTTTGAAGGACTAACAAGAAGGGGAGAGAGGAGACCGGTTTTAAGGGTGTGTGCCGATTGCTAATGAGGGACAGGTGAAGGGAACAGGTGAGAGTGATAATGGTTAACAGGCTGGTGGCTCTGGGTCAGCTCCACCCTCCAATGGCAAATCCTGCGTGCCTACAGGGAGGAACAAAGAAATACACACAAAAGGACAAAACAATCCCCAAAACCCAACCCTCAGCTGCCCTAGAAGGCCGCTTCATAACACAAAGTGATGGAGGCGTCGTACAAAAACCTCTGACTGTACAGAGACACGGCTCTCTGACTCTGAAACAAACTCAACACAAACAGCCTCAGCCTGTAAAACTCAGCTGATTCACATGAAAATGAATCAAAACAGACTGACAGAAAATACTGACATTATTTTGATCAAGTGATTGATCCATTGATAAACAGCATCATCAGAGTGATCCCAGTCCCTGTTGGAGTCACTCACTTCATTTCCATAGAGAGTGACTTTGCATCAGCAGCAGCATGCTCCAGTG
>JAVQJX010098752.1:0-12076 GCA_036025115.1 Ambassis agassizii | reverse complement strand
CGCCTCTCTCTATGACATTTATCACCGTGCTTCTTAATGCAGGCAGCCTGCCTCTGTTGATGAGAAATAAGGATGACAAGCATGGCCTATTTTCCTGCTAACGATAGTCTCTGCTTTTTTTTGGAGGAAAATAGTCCCACTGAACAGTGTTTGCTTACAATGCCGCTGACACTACAAACTGTAATTATGGCACATTTTTGTAAAAGCTGAAGGTGGATCAATAAGTCTTTAGATTGTAATAAATGATGTCAGAGAACGCCTGCGGGAACCTTGATGCACTTTAAGCATTTTCATAAAGTATTTAACACCCTGAGGTGTCTTGATGAACCCTAATGCATTTAGCACATTGATCTAGAGTACCTGGGGACGTGCACCGATTGAGCATGCTCCACTCAGTTAGCCCGATGATGGATGCTTCTATTCTGGAATTACTGGATTAAAGAACAGTCAGTGTGTGTGAGCTGTAGCAGCTGATTCCACCCAACTCCACATTACCACAACTAAAAGGTGGAGATTGAACGGAGCTGGTGGACAGTCTGTGGAGCTGCAGCTTCCACGCTACTTTGTTTGAAATTCAGGTGTCAGAAATGTTTGCAGGATTGCTAATAGCACCTTGAATTGTCAAGTCATTTTTATACTAATGCTACTCCGTTTTGTTCCTTGATTTGATGCTGGTCTGGTTGTCACTCTGCCACGCTTCTCTATCAGACATAGTCAGTCAGTTTGTTCTGTATCTGTGTGCACTGCCCTCCTGGAAATCCATCTCAAATCCACAGAGTCTCATTTTATTTTAAATCAGGTTCAATCTGGTCGGGCTGTGAGAACGTATGACCTACACGCCAACTGTATGCATAATATGACAGGAAGTTCAAAGCGTGTTTCTCTGCTCTGAACGCTACTGACTGACACAGAGAAACTTTGTTTCAGCAAACAAGTTTTGATTTTATTTGTATGCAGCTAGTGATGGGCTGTGACTGCCTGCCAGCCTCACAGTGTGTGGGTGTGGGACGGATGCCCGATCCGACATTTGATCCCTGTGTTTTGACTGACAGGCAGCCCTCTCCTTCATGTCTTGTGGTGTCATAAAGTCAGCCCCAAAAAAACACAACATCATGAACTTTTGTTATCATATCACTAACAAGTAAAATGTTAATTGTGCAAAGTGTTCCCCCACACAGGTGGTATCTAAGTAGGCCAAATGACATCTCTTTGTTTTTAATCTTTCAGTATTCATGCCTTCATTCTAGTGAGAAAGACATGAAGAATTTAGTTTTGGGGACTGCGGAAGTTCAGATAAAACAGTTAGTGAAATACATTTGTCAAATGAGTTACTCAGTCCTAATGTTTTATTGACAGAGGACAATTTTAGCAGCATATAAATCAAGTTGGATATTCACCAACACAAAGAAGGAGGTAGCTGCCTGCCAGTTGTCACGGAAACAACAAAGTTCCCTCACACAAGATGAGCTCTGTTTAAATATCATCTCTTAGATTAGCCGGAGGGAAAATTGAAAAGAAAATCACGCTGCTCCAGCATGTGACCTCAGATTTATTGAAAAATGAACATGCCAGCTCTAATGGGCCTTTGTAGGAACATTGTTCTTTATAGCCTACACAGAATAATAGATTTTTAAGCACTTGATTAACAGAAGGGCGACAGCCACCAAAGACCTTCCACAAAAGGCCATTATTCAGCCGTCTCTCACTCAGGCAGCTGATGAATGCAACTAATGCTTCAAATATAAATGGCACAATAAATATAAATAACACTTTGGCCCACACGTTGTGTTTCTATGCCAGTCTGTAAGTTTGAAAAGGGAGAGGAAAGTAGGACAGGGAAAGTTGGATTCATCATCCTTAATGCCTTCTGTCACTTCAATTGGATATTACCAGACAGTGTCCCCTAATTTAGACATCATATCCTGTCCCAGGAGCCCCGCCTCTTTCGCCCAGCTCGTCTGCCATAACCTGACTGCATCCCCAGAGCAGGTGTGTTTGAAATCAAACTGAGACCTCTCCTCTTAGCTTCCCTCTTCCTCCTCCTTTCTCACTCCTCATGTTCAATTCCTCTCCTCTTTCATCTGTCTTTTTCTCCCCCTACGCCCTCAGAATGAACAATTTGTTTGAATCGCAGCCTCTCAGTCCAGACTCACTTAAAGTGACATCCCCCCACTGGTTTTGTTAGCATAACTCTCACACTCCATCTCCACACAGACCATTATTCCACGTCCAACGTGATTCCACTGATAGAAAAAAACATCATTCCCTCACTGCTGCTGCCCTGGCACGTAACCCCACACAATGCTCATTTCAGCCAACCTTGGATTGTTTGATTGGCATTCACTGCTGTGTTTGCCAGGAGTGCTGGCAGAACATCGCTGTTATTTGCATAAAACAGGAAGGGGTTCAGCTTTCCCTGCTGCTCTGCATTCCACTGCCCTCACCGCACCTCAAAGAAAAATCAGCATGTAATTCACAGAAAGAAAAAAAAACATTAGCTGCCCTTGTGCGGCTCTGCTCTATGGGCTCCACACTTCTCCTTGCCGTGTTTGAGACTTTCTTTTCTCTTCTTCTTTAGCCCAGCGTGAATCCTCTTGTACAAATCCTGCACTATCTGAGGCAGACTTTTTTCTCACTCGTATTCCTGCAGAGAATCCTCTTAAAAATGTCCTGGCATGAGTCTCCCTCCGCAGTGAGAACCTTTTACCTTTGTGCGCTGCCGATCAGTGAGATCTGGACTCGGTCCTAGGTTAGCAGCAGGTGATCACTCTGCTCCATGGTTTGACTAGCTGACCGATAAGAGAGGCAGGGGAATGTGGCAGAGGATGGGAAAATGGGAGGGAAGAAAGGGTGAGAGGAGTGTGCATAATTAGGATAATGGGAATGAAACAGAGGATAAAATAGAAGGGCTTAAGGGATTGTTGAGCATTGTGGTGATTTCCAGGCACGACTCTGTGCTCATTTCCTCTTCTTCAAGTAACCCCTCTGCCTGTCTGCCCTGTGTGTCTCTCTGTCTGTCTGCTGCACTGAAACCTCTAACCCATGGCAAAGACAGCAGCAGGCTCCGAACAAAGCCCTTTTTGCTGATGCTGTTAATCCATCTCTCATTTTTGTTTCAATCTTCAACTGAAACAAGGGTGAAGAGGCAAACTTGGCTCACACCAACATGAGTAGAACAAAGGACAGTGAACGCTTTTCCCCAGCTGGCAACGGGGGGGTGGGGTAAGGGCCAGCAGCTGGACAGACATGTATGTAATGTCTGCTAAATGCAGCCCAACGAGCCACTTCAGCCTGATCCCAGCAGTGACTGACTGAGAAGAACATTACTACACACTTGTATGAGGATTGCAACACACATAGAAGAAAGTCACTGCAGCACACTGTGAATACCTCCTCCTCCAAAACAGCCAACAATTTCCTTTTTCTTTTCCTCCACCCATGTTTCCACCCCTCCTTCCAACCCCTCCATCCTCTCTGCAGAAGCCTTGGAGGATCCTTCCAGCGCCGGCGTTGTGGCGGGCGCCGTGATCGGCTCCCTTCTGGCCCTGCTACTGGTGGTGGCACTGATAGCCGTTCTCCTGACCCGCAGTCGCCGCCAACAGAGGCGCGGTTACCCCAGCAGCGGGGACTCCATAGCAACAGGAAGTGGCGGCAGCAATGGTGGCGACTACGGCAACAAAGCCCGCCTGCTTTTCAGCAGCTCAGGGAACAACGGCAGCAAGAACGGGACTGGAGCCAACAACAACGGGCCCATCTACACGTACCGGGAGGGCTGCGACGCCACCGGCACGCTAACGGAAAAGGCCAATGACTACCACCATCATCACCTTCATCATGTCTCAAGTGGCAACCCCCCTACTGCCCATGACATCCTCCTCAGTGGTGAGATGGATGAAGCCGAGAGGAGGAAGTTTGACCTGGATGACAGCATGGAGGAGGAAGAGGAGAGATACGACAGGTTCGGAGGAGTCAGCGGAGGAAGCAACATGTTGCCTCCGGCCTACCACGTCCACAGAGGCCATGGCGGAGAAGAAGAAATGGATGTGTACCTGGACGACGACATGGAGTCTCAGAGAGACGGCTCCGTCATTTCCCGGACTGCCATTTACGTCTGAGAGCGACGGAGGAAAAGTCCAGGGCTGAAAAAGGAGAAGAGGTGGAGGAAGAGGGGAGTCCGGGCCAGCGCCCCACCTTCACCACTGAATAAATCTACATCACCTCCACCAGCTAAACACCTACCTGCTTAACAGCTGCCATCAGTACTATCCTCTCTGCTCAACAGTAACTGTGTCATTTTATAAAAAACAAAAAACAAAAACAAAAAGGAAAGAGAAGTGAATATGTGAAGCAAAGTGCACTGTGGCTGAGTGTGTGACTGTGTTTCACTATGGAGACAGATTTTATTCAGTGTCAGTCAGATGTTACAAAAAAGGAAAAAAAAAACGGAAGCAGCGCTGCTTATTGCTACGTTCTTGTTTCTTCAGCTTTGCAAGTATGTGATTATGTGCTGCGTGACTAAATAGTTTGTATTTTATACTTTTAACGTAATCTGCAAAACCAGGAGCACCATAATCACGTCTCCAACAAACCTGCCTCCCTGATTCAGAACAAACCACAAAAACACACCCTCCATCAGCTTGTTGAACTCTTCTGCAGATGTCGGCTCTTCAGACACGCCTGAATCGCTTCGAAAACTTGAAAAAAAAAAGTTGTCGCCGCGGCAACAGTGATGGTGTTTTTTGTCCCCCTGTTAATCCCAGAGACGGTTTTGTTGGGGTGTTTTAACAGTTCCCGCCGCTCGCTTCGACACCTCCTGGTTTCCTGGCGGGTGCCGCTCAAGCGGGGGCCACTAAACTGAGTAACATAACAGACTTAACAGTGTGTGCTAATGTGTGGCTGGCTGTGGTGTTAATGATGTGCATCATCTATATATTGGGCGCCGTCTCACTATAGCACAGTTGTTGTTATTGTTGTTGTTGTAGATGTTGTTATTGTTGTTGTTACTGTTGTGTAATGGTGTTGATCTTGCTGAGGAAAAGACGCACCGGGGGCCTTTTGGGGTTTCACACAGTTCCACATCGGGTCGGTAACGACTCATTTAATGGATAAAAAAAGATCTTTTGTTGCAAACTTCCTAGTTTCTTTGAACTCCTTTCTCTTGCTCTCTGTGCTTCTCTTTCTGTTCCACATGGATTCTGAACAATTTGTGTGTTTTCCTGTTCCACACACATTACATCTCTCATTCTGCGCTTTCTTTATTTACATAATGGGCGGCTTAGACGAGTGCCGCAATGACTGTGTGCAGGGAGGAGAGGATAACTTGTATTTATATTCCTATCTGGGTCGCATTCAATGAGGCACAAACATTCACCGGCTTTGTTGGAAGCTGCTGTGTTTCATGTATTCATTTTCCGTGTCCTGCAGAATGTTCTTAGGCGATGTACCGGATTATTCCATGTTCTGAGTTCTGATTGGACAGAGATACAATTTAAAAGAGAGGAGGTGAAATCCTTCCCAAGCCTTTGTTTTCCTGACTATTTTTCACATTTCTCCCACTGAACAGGAGGACAATGAGGGCGGCCTCTGTCTAATCAATACATTTTCCTTTTTGTTTTTTGTTTTTTGTACCACACATTTGCTAATACACTTTTGCCTTATTAATTGAAAGGTTTTTCCTATTCGGTAGTTTTTTGTCTGTTTTGATGAATTAATAATTAATTATATGTTTATTTGTGAGGTGACAGTGAGAGGATACGCACAGGAAGTGAAGGGGCCGTCACCAGGAAAATGGAACATGAGCTTGACATAAGAAACAATCAGTGTGTGTGTATCAGCACATGATTCATTAGAATACAGACACACAGTCAGGCAGCAGGCACACAAACAAAGTCCGCAGCAGCAGGGATGGAACCACCAGCCATCCATCCAACCTCCTGACGCAGACCGTTACGTTTGTATCAGTGCAGGAGAACTTCACCTGTATGTGCTCTTCTGGGGTGTATTATTGCTTTTGGCGACACCTCTGGCAGCATGTGGTAATTACAGGTCTGTTTACTTTAACTTGCTGGTGACAAAATGTCTAAGCATGCTTCATGTCACGTCAAAGCTGCACAATGCTGTGTTGAGTCCAGTCGCCAGTTTTAAATTTGCATCCGTTTTGGCTCCGCCTGCTGTCTCTGGACGCACTAACCGTGCACGGCTTGGCGGGAGTGTGATGACTTCCATAACTCCTGACAGCAGAGCAGAGTGGTCTCAGCTGTTGAACTGAGCACTTCCTCTCACTGTCACACTTACAGTTTTGCAGCTGAGGTTACAGTGAGTAAACACTTACAGTTACACTATAGGCTGTTTCAATGGTGTTGTAGAATTCAGCAGAAAAAAATGTTTATGAGACAGGATCTGAAAAATGGAACTTTAATCCAGAGATGAGCGTGTGAGAATATATTGTGACAAAAAATCAGCATATTATCAGCCAACATGAATTCCAGCTGAATATCTGAATACTGACTTGTCAATAATCTGAAATCTGAAATTCAAATCTGATTGATTGTTGTGGTGTCCAGGAGGCCGTCTCTTCCCCCTCAGCTGCCGAGCGGCTCCCTTGTTGTTGCTTGTTGTTGAACATTATGCACTGTGCAGTCTGTCGTTCTGTAAATGAGGCCGTTATATCTGCTATGTTACAAAGCATTTCATGGAGCCTCACAGTGTGTTTGGACAAGTTGCCAATTAATTTCAAAGTACCTGAGAAACAGGCGTACTGTTGCTCACATATCACAGTGTGGCATTGTTTATTGTATCACTGCAGAAAGTGTATTTTTGTTGTTTCCTGTGGGGTGCATGCATGCTCCAAGATCCACACACTGGAGAACAAAAAGTCATTTATTTAATGCTTGAAATGTATTCCTCTATTTCCCTCTTGGTCATTAGAGTTCAATATTTTAATCATTTTTACCTTGACAATAAACCCGCTGCTTCATTTGGCACATTTACCTTCTACGTGTCCATTCTGCGCCTCGGAGCGTCTTTCCTCCGGAGGATTCTCACAGCATCGTAAATTTAAACAGTCGACTGTGATCACAACTTTGGTGCCTAATTAGTCCCAGAATCTTGTACCATGGATGCACCCTTACTGAGAAAACTCATCATCAGTCACAACTTTTGTTTTTGCACAACCCATTTTCAATAAAAGGAAAACATTCTCTGACAATTCTCTGTGGAAAAGCTGGTAATTAATTAAGCAGCGCTGTGTTATCAGTCTATAAATACCAGACGTTTTTTTTTCCTCAGCAGTTTTGCATTGCTACTGCACCTGCTCTGGGATATTTAGCCTCTTCAACAGATCTGTTTCTGCTTCTGCTAACTGAGGGAAAAGTTCACTTTGTCATAACAGCCTCCGCTGACGTCACACATCTGCGGCAAGGTTTGGTAATCGCACAATGCACCGCTCTGTTTACACCTGGTGCTCACATCTGCACGAAGCACACTGAGCCTTTAAACATGAAGGCTCTATGGCAGGCATGTCAAGCTGGTCCACCAAAAGAGCCGCTGCAGACCAAGCAGACTGTGTGCTCAAAAACCTGCAGACACACCAGTTTGACGTGTGGTCTATGGGGATTTGGAGATTCCCTCAAGTGGACACTTGAGGAACTGCACTCTTTGGCACATTTTTGTTGAGCTTCAGTACCACAGAGCAAACATCTGTGATGTCACCCAGAGGTTTCTGAAGAGCTGTGTTGTTGCAAGGTTTTGTCCACCTCCCAGAATATGTAAAGAGGTGGAGCACGAGTGGAGCAGAAGGTTGGTAAGAATTCTGTATTACCTGGATGTAAGCATGAATATTTCTGCTGTTAAGGCGGACAGTGGCCCTTGTTTGTTAAAAACACATGAACTTTTCTGGAATTTGGAGAAATGTGCTACTAACTCTGAAAGAAACACCCGAATGCCTCTTCTGCTGTTGAGTAACTTCACGAGCGGGAACACTGCCTTAAAACAAATCTAATCCGAGAGCTGCAGATTTTTGATCAGAATACCAAAGATTTAATCACCTTAAAAGGACACATTGTGACTTATTGTGAGTGAAGCAGACCTTCCCAGCAGCAGCCTGTCTGCTCAGTTGAAAATGAGGTCGTGTTAGTTACAAACGCACCTCTCTGATCTCTGCTCGCCGCTCTGCCTCACATGGCGTCTGCTCAGGGAGGTTGCTGTCCTGAACGCAACCCCTGTGAAGTCCTGTCCTTGCTGCTGTGAGTGTGGCGCCCATGCTAAGAAGGGGACGCTGTCACAGGTCACTTGGCTGTGTCGGTGTGGAAGAGCCTAGGGGGGGACAGGAGGGGGGGGGACAGGAGGGGGGGGTTCAGCGCTCCATCTGGGAAATACCAAATAAGCCAAGACAGAGGGGTGAGAAATGGAGAGTTTTTCTTCTCAGATCAGAGAAATTGAGAGTCACAGAAAGAAGAGAGGAAGAACAGAAGTGCAAGCTCAGCCCCTGCAGAGAGGATGAGAAGACTGCAGCAGGTTTTTTTTGTAAACCACCTGAGACCAAAAGTGTTTGAAACACTGTCAATTATTCACCGTGGAGCCTGCAGTTAGAGATGGGCAGATTTGTTTCTTGTGGAGTCCGGCCGGCGTAAAGATGACAGGGTGTGTGTGAAAGGAATGAGAGATTGTCAAGATGGGAGTTACAGCTCCGACGCTGAGAGGCCTCAGAGGAACGTCCTGATTGCCGTGCCACCCCTCCACTTGTCGATTGGCTGCTTCCACCCAACAACAACTGACAGTTCTTTTCAACCTGGCCAATTAGTGAAAAAAGGCCACCCTGTTTAGCTTTCCGCAGCGCAGCCTATCGGCGACAGATCTTAATTGTAAAGAAATGTTGAGCGGCGCTCCAGAGACCCTGTGCAGGGGTGGAATCGTATATATCCCCCTTTTTCATATTCGCTCTCTTCAGCTTTAGCACCCTGTACAAGCTGCTCCTGCATGTTTAATTCAGCAGAAGGCATAAAAGTGTTCCGCATTATCTCTCTGCTTTGCTCTGAAGGAGAGGGGAAGACAGCAGGAAGGGGAGCGGGGTAAGGAGAGAGCAGGAAGAAGAGGCCTATTAGTTATTGAGCTTGGCTTTTGTTGTTAATCCAGTTAAAGCCGAGCCTCTGCCAGGCCAGCTGAGACTCCAGCTGATGTGGATGAAGTTTCCTCCTCCCATCGCTGCTTAGAAGAGGCCTCATTGTGCTCTGTCCTGCTTTGCAGCGTCTGTGGATACCTTTCCTGTGCTGCTCCTGTAGCTTTCTGTGCATAAGCCTGTCATTCATCAGATTTTTTCAACAGTAGTTGACCCTTTGTTTTTTTTTTTTGTCCTTGTCTGTTCTCCTCCTGCGGCCCTTGTGTGTGCTCTCATTACATCCATTTAAAAAATTGAATTTCAAGGCTTTTTAAGATCCATGGAACATGTTCTATATATGAGCTTTTTCTGACCTTTGAAACAAAATTTGATTCAGATTAAATGTCCCAATTCTGGCAGGCAGAGATGTTTTTCAAGCAGAGGCCTGTTCTCTCCTCAGCTGTCATTCATTCTTCTTAATTTTGCTTCTTTGTCATCTCTTTCTGTTTAGATTTGTTGAATCCAAACTTTCTTTGATGCTCCAACGTGCAGGAAAAAGCATTAAGGTTTATTTTGTGTCAATAAAAACCCACTAAAGTGAAACTGACAAGAGGAAATGAGACCTCAAAAAGTATTTTGTTATTAGTAATGTTTTCCACTGCGCATGCGTGCACACACACTGGACTGCAGTTCATCATATTACCACTTCAGGGTGACTCCGAAAGTGAGTCTGTCCCAACAGCCCCATGTGTTAGTGTTCTGTTCAACTTTTTAGGTTTACAAACAGTTTATTAAGTATTTAAAAAGACGTGCCTGATAAAGCAGATATATTTCTACAAACATCTAACAAGAAAGTTGCTTTTCTGAGAAAACTTTTCTGTTTTGTAAAAGTATTTTTCTGTCAGTCCATGGAACAGTTTGCTTCAAAAACTTCAAAAGTCAAACACCATCTAAACATTAGCTTGTCATAAATGCACAGAAAATCTATAATTAAGTGACTATTTTTTTTTATCAGTTCAGTTTCTGTCAGTTGCCTCTGAATGTTTCCTTGACAAGTTCTACATTTGGCTGAGCTGAAATAAATGTACAAACCTCAAATAAATGTTCGGCTGAATCTTTTCAGCAAAGTTTTTTTCACCTCTTTACAATTTGACACTCAGTTTATAGTGTCAAATTGAACAACATGTAGCTGCAGTTCAGCCCCCAGCCTGTAGGGGGCAGCTCCAAAAGTGAGTCAATCCCCACAGGCCTCTATGTTAAAATGTTCAACTTTACACTGAAAGTAAACATTTACACTATTAGGGGTGTAACAGCTTTACAGTCCATAGTTATCATGGTGCCTCTGATATATGAGAGATGTTCCAAATAACAACAGAAACGTACAATCTTAGAAGATTTTTATGGCACTTTTTGATAAAACTCATTTTCTCTCCAAATAATTGAGGAATTATAAAGTTAATGGCTCTTTTTCTTTCACAGATGATCATCATTCTGATGGAGAAAGACTGTTGATTTGCTCACTTTAATCAGTGAGCAGTTCATTTGAGGGAAATGTTAAATTCTTTAAACGTGCACAGAAACAAGTGAGGTTATCTTCCCCCACGGGAACTCCAGTGAGAACAGGCTCAGTGACTGAATAGGAGATTACAACTCTTATAAACACAGATGTGTTTTTATAGTGCAAAGCCCTGCTGTGTTGGACAGCAGCCCAGCTTCCATCTTCACTGCTTCTTCAGGACGAGAAGTGAGCGCTCGCCATTGAACAGAGTCAATATGACGTCTGTCAAAGGATCTCTGTGGCTTTTTGAGTGAGCAGGAGGAAAAATGTTAGCAGTTTGATCAAATATTTTAGGGTTAATTCCTGAACAGCAGCAGAGAAACCTCACCTTATGCTTTGACACATCGAGGCAGATGATTTCAGTGTTCAGTCTGTGAGAGTGGTGCCATATTTCCTGGTAAACACCTTAATATCTTGCTGTTACTTAAAAAAAGAGGTAGATAGAGTCTCTGTGGAAAGCATGTCGAATGGCAGGTGCCTTCTTTCGGGTTAAAAACTTGAACAGCACAAGCTGACATTCATTTCTTCCCCAGATAAGCTGCAGACCAAATCTTCTGTTGGTGTCAGATTGAGTCACTTTGCACATGTTTCCTCCTCCTTATCAGAATTGAGGAACCTCCATCACTGTCACGTCAGGTCAGGTCAGCTGATGACTGACTCATATTTTTGCTTTTTGTGGTGCTGCAGATTAAGAAAAGAAACAAACAGATGTTCAGCTTGATGATGTGATCATGAGTTGTTTTTAAAGTAATACAGTCATGGTCTTGTTAGCATGCGTTAGCGTTGATGGTCATGTGTATCTAACGGGTGTGTTTGTTAAAATGTCAGAATAATTCCTGTTTTTCTGGAAATATCTTCCTGATTTGAAGCAATCACTGATAATTACAGCCAACAGGTGAATGGTACCTGCTGGAAGGTCTCTTACTTGTGTGTATTTGTGTGTGCGTTGTGTGCTTGTGTCAGTAGACGTTAGAAGTGTTGATTAGCCGCCCAGAGTGCTGAAACTCACCGCAGCATGCTCATACTGCAGGATTAGAAACGCTTACTTTACAGAGCCCCGCGGTTTAGACTGTGTGCAGCTGCCTCAGTGTGTGTGTGTGTGTGTGTGAAGAGTGTGTTTTGTATGAGGAAGCAAACTAACTTCTGTACTGCAGGGTGTCAGTTTGACAGGCGAGTAGGTGTTTGTGTGTTTGTGTGTGTGCAGCTTCTCCTTGAGGAACAAACTTGACAGCCGGCTGGGTTTTTATTGTGAATATAATGTTCAGATGTATTTTCCACTATGTGTCTCTCAGAGCATTAGTGATGACACACAGCAGTGATTAGCATAATTTCACACACACACACACACACACACACACACACACACACACACACACACACACACACACACACACACACACACACACACACACACACACACACAA
>JAVQJX010098733.1:0-12884 GCA_036025115.1 Ambassis agassizii | reverse complement strand
AATCAATGTTACTTTGTTGAAGTGCTATTACTTTCTATCCACTTTAATTAACACGTGTTGCATCATATGAATCATTCCTTTTGTTTTTGGGATTATTTTCTTTCTAACACATTCTGTGTTGTCTAAGGGGAAAATGTTTGGTTTGAAAAGGACACATGGATCTCACCGCCTTTCTCCTCACTGCACCACCCTACCTAAACAATCTTGCCTGCATGCTGGTTAAGCAGACATGCCTTTGTAAACCTTTTACACAATATGAAGTAACCAGTTTTATATAGAGATTTGTTTACATTTGAAAAATCTAATGTCATATCTACTTACAGAGTAGTTTCAGTGTGTCCTTAGTGCAGGTATTTTTGCACACATTTAACTCTTGATGTGGCCTTGTAAGAGTGTGCTTTCTATAGCACACATCAAGCACAAACTGCATGTGTTGGAGACCTGAGGGAGATACATTTAATATATATATATGTAGTTTTGACTCACTCATAATGTACAGCTACCTTCTGGGTGTAGCTTAAGTTCAGGAAGACACTTAATGAGCATCCTCAAAAAATCTTGAATGCAATTTCTTTACACAGCACAGCATTTGCACAATCAATTGTCCACGGTGAAAATATGACTCAAAGCTCTTGTATGAAGTTGAATGTCTTTAAGATGTCTTATAAAAGCTTTAAAAATATGTATTTGTCTTTTGTTGCTCTTTTAAATGTTCAGCAAGTCCAACATTCTTTAAAAATGCCCATTACAGAGGAAAATACTGCAAGCAAAATATTCTAAGCAATAAGTATGTAAGTGTTAACAATAAATTATTATATAATGACTCATAAAGACAGATCATTATAGTCTTTTATTCTTCCAAGGCACAGCAGATGTGTTGGCAGGGCTAAAGGCTAGAAGAATACATTCAGGGTGTGAATCAACACATCAAGTACACACACATCTACACCCTGTTGCTCTCTGTGAGGGTCAGTGACTGCTACATGCTCAGTAGGCCCAAATAAATATGCACATTAACTTTCTGTGCTGCTATTTTGAGCTGCATCCCTGAACACATATACGGATGGCTCACTAATACTGTTTCAAGTGAAGGGACTTCACACATACTGATTCTCCATTTAACAGTTGGAGTAAAAACCTACTGTAAGGGAATGAATTTACTGATCTACTGTGTATCATATTGAGTCACTAATCATTTAAACCAGTCATATACACTCCATTTATTCTTTTTTTTTATTTTAATCTTAGAAAAATCACATAAAAAGGCTGTTTTTTGTTCTCAAACCACCGGGGTTGTTTAAACAATTTCATTTGAAAATGATGCTTTCAGAGTTAGACTCACTCATTTCTAAAATCAGGATGTTGTGTGTAGCTGTTTAAAAATCATTGGTTTTGATAACTAAAAAAAGTAAAACAAATCCTTTGGCATTATTCACTGTGAATGCTAAATATAATGAAAACATTGAACTCAACACACACATTAAAAACAGCTTAAATTTTGACCTGCTGCTGCAGCCAAGTGAAGACACCTAATCACTCTCCCTGCAATCAACAAAAATAACCTCGACAGCCATACTTTTCAAATTACACCACTGCTTTTGTATCCATAACACTTTGAATCCAGAAGACCTTTTAGTTCTTCAAGTATAAACATCACAGCAGTGACGATGTTTGAATTCTCTATTTAAGAACTGCGTTATTACTAAAAGTAAACATGAAGAGAGCAGAGCCTCCACACTCTAGTGTCTCAGTGAATAAAGCTGAGTCCATAAAACATAATTATTATTATTTTTATATACAACAGACTGAAAAAAACTGAATGCAAAGTAAACATTCTCTGGGAGATAGGTGTCTTAATGTCATAATCTTCCTTTAGAAAATAGAAAAAATTTCCATGCAAAAAATATATACCTGGGATTTTGGATAAAGTAACACAACATACCAAAAATATATATTAGAAACTTGTCTTAGATAAAGCCTGTGTGGTTCCACTCTTACAGATAAATGGAACTGGAGAACAAAGCTGAATTAACTCCTATCAATGAAAACCTGCATGGTACCAAATCTAACCGTTCAGAATGGCTCACAATCCTGCAGTTTCCTCCTGAAGTGCACAAGCCTACTCCAGATGTGTACACACCCTGCACCTTTTACTTCAGGTTTGTGCTATCGATGCCATGTGTTTTTTTTCCCTAGAGGTATTTATTGGTACCAGGGGGTTTTGCGCACCCAGCGGAGGGTGAACCCTGCATCTGTGCGGATCTTGATGGAGGCTGCTTCTGCTTCTCTCACCGTCTCCTTCACTGACTGCATCAGATTCTGGGCGTTGTGAACCAACATCTCTGTGGCCTGATGACACAAAGACACATTTAATGGTGAAGCAGTTACGATGAAGTAACAGAGGCAAAAGTGCTATTATGAATTGTGAATGAATTCATATCTTGTATTGTGAATCTTTTTGGCCACAATCATGAGGTATAAATGTGGCATGACAACAGCCTGAATGGGTCTAATGAGAAGTGGAAGCTGGATTGTGAGTCTTGATAAGTTTACCTGTTCCGACTCCTCTTCACTAATGTTTGTTCGTCCCAACATTGTGGCTTTGACAGTAGAGAGGATCTTCAGCTGAGTGCTGATGGTAGGGATTCTCTCGCATACCTTTTGGAAAGAGGGAAGAATCTTAATTGTGTTGTATCAGCCGTGTGTGTGTGTACGCCTGTATAAGTATGTCTTTTCTTACCTGCAGTAGGTTAGTTCTGATGCGCCTGTCGGTGCACTGTTTGGCCACTTCTTTAGCCAGTCTCGTCACCTCATCTGAGGCCTTGGCGATGTCCTTAGCGCACTGAATCAGGGCTCGTTTGTTACCGCTTCCACCGCGCACCAGCCGGGACATTTCTGCCATTAGCAGAGCCATGCGTTTGGCTGCTGCAATGATGTCATTACCCTGTGTGACGAATGAGGAGAAAGTGGAGGAGCTGGGATCAACAAAGAACGGCTTCAGGTAGGAGAGGAAACTTTTTCAATTAATCAAATGTATTACAATGAAAGTAGTATCACTTGAGTAGTGAACTGTATTGATGAAGTTATTTAAAGCAGAACAGGCATTTCGATGCTGCATGCAGTGTCAGTGCAGGTTACCACATATTCTTCAACCCTTATGGAAGAATACATGAAATCTGATGTATTTATTTACAGTTCTCATCGTGTCCCTCACATCACAGTCAACCTGAGGTTAGTACCCATGAGGTGATATTCACAGTGTTGAAGTGATTAGACTAAGAAGCAGAAGCAGGTGATCATACTGGGTAAGCAGGCGGTCTAACGTCAAAGCTACGTCACCCAGGAGTCTTTGGGAAACTGTCATCCTTGGCTTCACAGGTTGGCCAGACAACGAATGACTGACAACAGTGGGACAGAGCGCCTGGCTCCTCCTTTCAACCACTTTACCTAATCATGAACATAAGGGAGGGACTTGTGAAGCCAGTACCAGTTTATCCATGTGGTGCAACAAACAAACTTTTGCCATTCCCCACAATCTTCGACCTTAAGTGCAACCTTAGCATCAGCGTGACTGTGTGTCTGAGTGTAAAACAGCAGCTGCAGCAGCTGGTTGGAGGTTTCCATGGTAGTGGCAGATGCAGAGCTCATTGTTGGCACAGACCCAGTCAGCTCGTGCTCCGCAGGGTGCCTCTTGTCCTGCAGCACTTTCCATGTGTTTATCTGTTCGCATGCGTGTGGTGTGCCGTCAAACAGTACAAATACCATCTGACCCACATGTGTGTGCATGTGCTCATCATGTATGTGCGCAGACCTTGCTGGACCACTTGCGCGCCTCCTGGTGGAGAGACTGGGCAGCTGCCAGAATGGGTTGATTGACAGGCTGGTTGGACGGCATCAGCAGCAGCTCTGGTTCATAGTCATCCTCACCATCAGTAAAATCATCCTCCTCATCTACCTCCCTCTCCTCTACTGCCTCCTCATCCTCAGGCTGGGCCAGGCAGGGAGGGAGGGGGGATTGTTGGTGGAAGTGATTGGAGGATCATTTGGGATGGGAAGGAAAGGGAAGGAAAAGGGAGGGAGGCAAAAAGGAGAAGGAGGGAAAAGGTGTGGAGAAGGAGGGGGAGGAGGAAGCCAGGGATTATGGGAGGGAAAGAAGCATGGGAAAAGGAGGCATTTAGTACAGTATGAGCGGCATTGGATGGAAGAACAGAAGACAAGAAGGAGGAGCTTATATAAAGCACAATGCAGGGTAAGGGAAGGTGGAACGGCACACAGGCGAAGACAGCTTCGATGGGGAAAGAGAGGAAAGTGGAGCTGGTTTGGGAAGGTAGCAGGTGGATGGTGTGCCTTTATTTGAGGAGGTGGTTGATTGTTTGACAATCAACCAAGATCTAATTGGAACCCAAGCCAGTGGTTGGCTTCTCTTTAGTGCATTCAGTGAGCTGGAGGTGCCTGGTTTCCAAAGATACACTGCTAATGTGTAGACAACAGAATGGCACACTTTGCTCCACAAAGATAGCAAGAGGTCTGGATAATCAGACATGGAAACACAGCTAACAATACGTGTTCATTCTGTATTTCTAACTCACGGTGTGTGGATCTCATCTCTGTGCAGATCTACTTCGTACATGTAAGTGTGCACTAGTTGCATTAACATAGCGACACTTTTAACAGATGACAGTTTCCAGTTTCCTTCTGAAATTGGAATCGAGCCTCTGATCTCCACATTTCAGGAAGTATCACAGAATTCACTGAATACAAAATCATCAGACATAAGACTTATAACCGACACAGAGGAACATCCTGTGGCATGACAAAAACAAGGAAGTACATGTACACCACTAACTTACACCAGTAAGCTGTGTCCGAGTGAACTAACCTTGCTTGACCACTTGCGTGCCTCATCATGCAGCTGCCTGGCTGCCACCATCATGGGCTCACTGAGCACCTCACCAGCTTTCTGCTCTGGGAACTCCTCATCCTTTTCCTCTGGAGGAGGAGGCCGGGGTGGAGGCACCTCACCCTCTGGCAAGGGAGGCTTGGGTGGCGCCTGCTCGTCACTTACCTGGAAAGTATGTCGATAAGGAGCAAAAGGGGAGGGAAGAAATTCAGCATTGGATGGATAGAGAGTAGTGGGGTGTGGTAGTAAGGCAAACTTTTAGTGTGTGTGAATGTACATACGTGGAGCTGGTCCAGGTCTGGTGGTGGAGGAGGGAAGTCCGGCTCCTGAGGTTGGAAGGCTTCTCTGACTTTTCCAACTGCAGCCAGAATCCTCAGACATGAGTCAAGATAGGCTTTCTGTAGAGCTGGGAGGCATAAAGAAGGAAAATCAGGTAAATAAATAATGTGTCATTATATGTCATGTGGTATCCAGAGGAGACATTTGTCCTATACCTTTGTCTTGTATGTTCCCAGCCACAGCCTTGGCATCCATCACCATTGGTGAGATGGTGTGTGAGAGGATGTCCGAGGCGTGTTTCACAGTGTCTCTGAACCGCGGATCTTCAGAGTTTTCCACTTCCCTTTTAGCCACCAACAAGACCCGATTAGCTCGTCTTGCTATGCTTGTTGCCCCGGCAACAAGCATTTGGGGCTGAACATTTGCCATAGCAACCCTGCACTTGTCAATGTCTTTCTTAATGGCCTCTTCAGAAGCATCTAATAGAGATTTGGTGTCGATGGCTTCATCAACCAGACCTAGGAGCACAAATTCACACATCAACACCACATATTCATACCATCAAGTGGAAATGTTGAGAAAAATCCTCACCAGTGAGTCTTTCCACATTGTCAATCCATTGGTTCTTCATGGTGTCAAAGTGCTCATATGCTGCTTTGTTTCCTGGATTCTTCAATAGGATCCGAGCAGCAGAGGTCACCTGGACGTTAACAAACACGCCACAGTCAGCTGGTGTATGACAGCCAAGTTTCATCAGCAAATGCAATCATGCAAATCATGAACAGCGAAGCACACAGAAGCACCTGTGGTGTAAGCTCCCTGGCATGTTTCACAGCAGCATGTATCCCCTCTACCGTCGTCTTATTGGCTGTTCCCACAGCAGCAGCTTTCTCTGCAGTCGCCCCCAGCCGACCTGCGTGGGTCTCAAAGTTTCCTGCACGCTCTTCAAAAACCTTAACACAGAAATGTGCATTGACAATGTCAGGCTATAATTATGTGTAAGCTAAATGGAATGAGTTAGTCAGTGACTGACCTCCTCCCTGTTGGGGGCTTCAGGAGGAGCAGTTGCAGCCACTGCCAGCAGTTTGATGGGTGTGGTGGTGTCACTGAACACATCAGATACCTCCTGGGTCATGACCTCCTGCATGTGCTGCCTGAGGTCCTTTTAAAAGCAGACAAGAGCCACATCAGACCACTAGATGGAGCTGTGCACCAACACTTTCCACAATTAAACGTCTGCATTGGTCAGTATACATAAGGATCTATATTATTCTTTCAATGCATCTTTTTTAATCACAATTATTCCCTTAACATGTGATGTTTGGTATATCTGAAAGCTTTGTATATATTATGGACACTGTTCATTTGTGTATACATTGATGCACATGTTTGTGAGGCATTTAGCTACCTTAAGAGTGTCCTGCAGTTGTGCAGCTGTCGCTCGTGCATGAGGAGCCTCAGCCTCACCCCTGCTGGCCATGTCTGCCAAATTTGTCATTAGAGCTTCTGTTCGGTCGCAACGACCAATCATTTCCTGACGATAGGGGCCTAAGAGGCCTCCTGCCAGCCTCCTCCCTTCTCCAACCATTCCTCTGATAGCCGCTTGTCCTGTGGAGTGACACAAGGCAGAGGTCAGACCACATCTGGGTACTGAATATCATCTTCGTCTTCAATAAATCAACATTTTAAGTCCATAGTTAGACGCCAGACGTGCTATTTTTATATTTGCTGGTAAGATGACTAAAAAGCAGTAGATGATCAGATGTGCAGGTTTACATTTGAGTAAGAGGAAGCAGTATTTCTGGAAGTGTTGTGAGGTAATATGTTCTAAGAAAGCCTCTTGTAGGGAAGTACCTGTGTTCCACTCCAGCCTTTCACATTCTGCTCCCATAGGGAAGCATGAGAGAAAATAGGAAACAATCAAATGACAAACCAGGAAGACAGCATGGCAAGAAAATGACACAGTGCTCCCTGAATGACTGAGAAAGACAAGTAAGTCATGCATGAGATACATCAGAGGGGGCATTTAAGGAAATGGCACAGTCATATACTGTATGTACCAAAAATTTCCACCCTGAGTCACGTAATGGACCCATTTTTCACAATCCCTGGCTAATCACAGCGGGTAGCAGATACTGCCACTTTCACACACCGTCCATCATCCACGGAAGGTCAGACTGTTTTATTTTTGAGCCAAACTACTACATCATACCTCCCCAGAGCCGTCATGCAACCCTGCTTACCGACTCCTCTGTCGTCCACTCCAGGGTTATCCACCCAGCGGAGGGCTTGTTCCATCTTGCCGTCCAAGGTGACGGCTGGCTTGGCTGGTCTCATGTTGGCCACAGCGCGGTTGGTTTTAGACTGCAGGGTCAACAGTGCCGCTCCAATCTGCTTTGCCAATGCACGGGCCTCTGGGCTATCACCTTTACCCCTGAGAGGGTGAAAACAAACAGATGAGGGGAGGCACGAAACGGCAAAGAGAAGGCTCATAGGAAAGAAATCCGGCCCAGACTTCAACCTGATTAAATGCTTAAACTCTATATACACTTGTGTAGAACTCCTTAAAGGGAAACACCACTTTTAAAGGCTGATGCAACTCTTTAGTTGTAATAGATGGTTTTATGTGACTTATGTGACAACAGCTGCATCATTTTGTTTCCTAACAATGACTCATCTTTACATCATTCACACTGACACCCCTGCATCAGCTAAATTAAGTGGTATTTTCCTTTAAACTCCACCTCGATATCCTTTCAACCCTCCACATAAATACCCTGACCCCATCACACCATATTCAAACAGTCAGAAACCTTATTGTTGGACTGATGCCCAAGGTTGACAGGCAACAGCATAATTTCCAGGCAGGTAAAATATGCCAGCTATTGGTGGCATGAGGCTGAAGCCTAAGCCTAGAAAACAAGGGTCTAAGATTTACATAGGGTATTTACAGTGCATCCTGAGTCGTGCATGTGTCAAAAGAGGTAAACCATACTGTTTGCGCAGCTCCATGAGCCTGGCAGTGAGTCCTGCTATCTCGCTTATGGAGCGCAAGATGTCGTCTCTCTCTTTGGGGTCTTCACACAGGTCAGCGATGCGTTTGGCCTCGGCTAGCAGCGCTCTGATGTTCTCCTCTCCCTCAGGACCACCGTTAGGATCAGCCAGCCAAGCCTGAAAACAAATACAGATTTTATAAATCTACATAAACAGGGTGAATATGGTAGCCCATGTTTGTGGATTATTCTCTATCTGACCTGTGCAGCATCCAGCCTCCTGGCTATGGCCTGTTTGGCATTGATTAGAGCCTCCAGTCTGCGCGCAGCACTGTCCACTTTGCCAAATAACAAGTCTAAGCCTTGTGAGCATTGGCCTGCACGCTGCACACAGCCTGAGGTCGGGCCCTGGCCTCTATCAGAAAGAACAAACACACTCAGCAAGACAACAAAACACATTACAAGAACACAGTGAAGGCGAGGCGGTGTAAGCTCACTACCTGGCTCGTAGATCTGCGATCTGATCAGTCATTTGTCCCAATGCTTTGGTGGTTGCCAGTATGTCTTTCCTCTCTTTCCCAGCACACAGCTCTCCCACTTTACCTGCTTCATCCAGTATGACACGCAGTGCCACCTCACCAGGGTCTCCTAAGAATGGCCACACATCACAGCATGAGACAGCATGTGTAATAACTGAAAGAATATCAAACATTAAAACACTCACCTGGCTGTCCATGAGGGTCTTTAAGCCAACTTTTAGCTTGTGCCATCTTTGACTCAATTAAAGCCAAAGATCTCTTCAAAGCCTCCATATCCTGAGTTAAAGAGAAAAAAAACACTTTCTCTTTACTTTTGTCAAAACAATAAGATATGACTGTATAATAAGGTCCACTCTAAATAAAATACTATTTTACCAGCAATATGCTAAAATAACTTTTTATTTCTCTGATGTTTGTCTAAGGGTGACTGATAAGTTTGCGGCCTAAAAGGGAAGGTGATGAGCTGGTCTGCTGCTACCTGCTGGTCTGTGGAGGTCTACGAGGAAACAACAGTGGACAGTGTCCCTGGGTGAATGTTGATTCCCTCACTGTCACCACCACTTAAATCAATGATGTCATGATCTTGAGAGACTGATGGATAAAACAAAGGTATATTGTAACAAAGCTGGAAATCCCCCCAAAAGTTTCCTCTAGCTATCCATAACAAATTATGGAAATCAGTCTGCATGGCCTTCAGTTTCCTGGATATAAAGGAAGTGCTGCTGCACAACAGAAATCCATTGGAACCGATAAAAAACAACAACCACCACCTGCCAAACAAGTTCAGAGTGGTGCCAGCTGTCAGAATGGAATGATGGACTTGAACTCATAGACCCGCCTCAGTTTTGACAATAATGATGGCATAATCACACATTCTGAGGGGCTGCCATGCTCATTTATACAAAGAAAGGCTCATTATGCTACAGTGTATAAATGTAGGCGGATTCTGTTGGAAAATTAAAGCTGTCTCCTTCTGTCTTAAGCCAACTTATCAATCAACCCTCACTTTAAGGCAAGACTAACTAAAAATCACAGGGTTTGTGTTTATGGTACAGTGCCATCATTAACTACAACAAAAAAGACATTCATTGTTATAGAAAATGTGAAATATTGTGTGAAGGGTCATAGCTGCGATAATTTACATTGTGTGTGATAGTGTAACTCTTTAAGTTAAATTACTCTAAAATATGACAAGACAGAGCAAAACAGAAGCAGAAGAGAATGAACCGCTTAAGTGGAAGCGTTCAATACAGCCCATCTATTATGGATGTGTCTGGACACCAACCAGCTTATTTCTATAATTCATGACCGGGGAGGACAACAGTCATCGTGTGCCAGCGGTTTCCCTCACACACTGACAGTAAGCGCTTATCACAGTTCATATACAGGGTAGGCAGTTTTTTCCACAGCAAACACACACACACACACACACACACACACACACACACACACACACACACACACACACATACACACAAACGGACAGATCACTGTCTGAGGAAGCTGTGTGCAGAGAGACATGCAGGGTTACAGGTTAGACAAGTGAAACGGATCTTAACTTCACCAAATGATTGGTGAATCATTGCACAGTTTCTTACTGATGACCATTTATGTCTTTCCAAGTGAGTGCCCCCACCCCCTCAAAAAAAAAACTGTATCACACTTTAAACATGAGCAAGAAAATACCACAACTGGAGGCGTTATATTTAAAAAAATATGCTAAAAAAAACAAACAAACAAACAAAAAACTATCATCTGTTTCAAGCCATTTGACTCAAATGGACACTTAGAGACAAACAGATGCACATGTAACAATATAGTGATGTACTGATCATCACATCAGCTAACAGTAATATGGATAAAAACACATGACACACTTACTGTTAAATACCAGCATGACGGATATGTAAGCATGAGGACGTTTTAAAGTCTCTCTCACACACACACACTTGCATGCTGGAAACTGTCGAGGGGGAGAGAAACAGGCTTACCTTCTACAGGGAGGAAAAGAATGAAGGGAGAAGGTAAAGAAAGAAAAGAAAAACCAGGAGTTATACTACCAAGTGAAAAGAAAAGTGGAGACAGAAATTAAGGAGTGATTTTTTTTTTAATTAGGAATGCAGCTTATTGGGATGTGTTGATAGAGTGTGTGTGGCTATGTGTGTGTCACTCCAGAGCAACAGTGATTACTGGATTTTAGGTGTGTGATTTTTTTTTTTGAAAGGGGTGGGGGTGGTAATCAAATGAGGAGTCTTGGTACGAAGCACACGCCATACCTTATTGGCCCAGGCATCTTCATCCCACGTGGTGAGCTGCAAGACTCTTATAATCTCTGTGATTTCAGCGCTCATCTTTTCAAACGTGAACCTCCTGTTCCTCTCTGCCTCCTCAACGCCGGCACCTCGGCTGCTCTTTGTTGCAACGAAAATCTTTATGGCTGCAATAACATGAGTATTGATGAGTGCGAGCATTAAGAATGAACACATTCTGAATCCAAAGTCAGTAATTAGTCTCCTTTTTTTTTTTGCTCTACCCCCGCAGCTTGAGGAAATATCTGCCTCTTCATTTGCTCTGTTGTTTGATAATGTGCAAGAACAATTATTGTGGATTTTTTTTTTCTTTTGATTGAAGCATTCCCTTAAACTACAACGTTCACAGTCATTTCCACACTTTCTATTTAGTCGGCCATGCAGTGTAAATCAGTCTGACTCTGCTTACAAAGAGATTACATGGCTGCATGTTAGTCTGGTTTGAATTCTGGGTGCAGATGGTAAACAAATAAAAGCATTTTGTCTAATCAGATGGAGCCAGAGTGTGTAGTAATAGCAGGTTGTAGAATACATTGTCACATCAATTAGGCATCCAGAGCTCAATTTGAAAAAAACATCCCAGTGCACACATAAGATCAATGAAACAACGAGCTGTATCTGTGTGTATTAATATGTAACATGTGCGTTTGAGCTCGTTTTTTCTTCTTTGCTGCTGCAGAACAGCCGCCAGCGGAGCTGCTGCTTGGACGATGTGCAGCCTGTGTGCAGGCAGCCTCACATCCCCAGCACCCTAATGACTGTAATTATCAGTGTTGCTATAACAACTGTTAGGTGCTCAATGACCTGTACTGTGGCGTGCCCACACAGCCACACATATACACACCTGAAATAAGAACAGGCAGCAGCTCTTTGACAGTGTTCATGGAGCTGACCAGCATTTGCCTGTGTTCCTGGTGCGTCAGCTCCTGCTGCCTCTCCTCAATCATCTTGGACATTTTAGTCATCCCTGGAAAAAAAAAGTCAGAGGTATACACTGAAATCAGATAAACCATGGTGGTAGAAAGTTGCACGCAAACAATCAGTGGCCTTATTATCCAGGTGAGTAGTTCCAACACATTCAAACAGCATCTCTTCATGAACGACTGATCTCAAATAAAAACAGCATCAGTCAAGTGTGAGGAAAACCTTGGCATCAGATTTCCTCCAACTCCTTATACCAAAGTGAACTGACAGCACAATTGACCTGATGACTCTGATGTTAAATAGCCTTTTTATAGTTCTCCTGCCAGGGAAAAAAGACTCCTCAATCACAGCATCTTAGTGTGAGAGGAGCAGTCAGTGCTGAAACGAGTTTTGTGTGATGATAGAAGAATCTTTAACCTAAAGAATCCTTGAATATGTAACATTTCTTTTGCTCTATAAGTCCTGTCATTTTGATTTTTTTAAACTTCAGAAACATCTTAACATGGAACCTAACTGTGTTTTCTGTATTTAAAAAAATGCTCTTACTGACCTGGTCCAAGATTCTTGGTGTACGTGATGAGGTCTTCCATGGTTTCCACCACCTCAGCCACTGTCAGATACTCAAGGATCCCTTTACACACACGGATTATTTTACGTACCTGAGAGACAAAACAGATATAATCCCAAGCAGGTGAGAAGATACACACAGCATACAGACTAACCTAAATTGTGATTAAAGTCAAATGTTATTATGAGAGCAATGAAATTCATTTTATGCATGAGCTTTTTTTTTAGAAGTTACTTTGTTGTTTGTGTGGTGGCTTTGTGTGTGTGTGTGTGTGTGTGTGTGTGTGTGTGTGTGTGTGTGTGTGTGTGTGTGTGTGTGTGTGTGTGTGTGTGTGTGTGTGTGTGTGTGTGTGTGTCTCTCTCTCTTGTTGAG